>CM042554.1:4225694-4255694 GCA_023630585.1 Cranoglanis bouderius
GGACTGTGTTACTGGTGTGAACCTCACCTCCATCCAGTACGAGACATTGTCTGTTGTAAGTATAAAAACATTACATTTATTTAATTCACGATGTAACTGATTCTTTTTGCTTTAAGTACTACATAGTGTAGGATACACAGTGTGAAAATATAAGAAAAATTCTCAATTCTCAAAAAAGTTTTTATTTCCCTTTCCTTTTGTTTGAAGAACACCAAAACTATGCAGTTGTCTAGCCGCATTAAAATTACCATGGTGAGTAAACTTTTTGACTGCTTATGCTTGATGTTCCACTTGAATTTATGCTTAGTAACCAGTGCAATTAAAAGTGAGAGCTTAATACAATGGAAAGAAAAGCATTCAAGTTCAATATGAGTTTTAAGAGTGAAGAATGAGAGTCTGGAACCATTTGTTTACAATTTGCTCTATTTCTTAAATTGTTGTGGCACTTGGCATTTATCACATGAAAATATTTTGTTATAAAACTTTGAGCTGTATAGAAAGGCATGCAAGTATGTGTCTGACCATTTGGTGGTCAGAAGGCATAAAAATCAAACTCAGTATTGCTGTCTTCTATAATAGGAGTGGACTGACCCAGACCTTAAATGGTCAGCGACAAATTACACATTTGACGAAATCATGTTGCCTGTTAAGAAAATATGGACTCCTGATCTCACTGTGGAGAATGCGTAAGTCAGACTTGATCATTATTTTTATAGCTCATATTTACATTTGAATTCATTTGGCAGATGGTTTTATCCAAAGCAACCTAGGGTTCAGGGTTTTGCTTAACAGTAGTTCTCAGCCAGTCTTTGGATTTGACCAATGAATCAGTTCTTTTTTTTTACTCCAAACATACAGTAAATGTCATATGATATCATTTAAGCCATTGTATTGTAAATTAATCAGTGTTATGACAAATGTTAAATATTACTATACCACAAGTGATACCAAGCAATCTCTTTCTCCCTCTGTGTTCTAGTATATATGTGAACGTAAAACCTGTTACTAACGATATAGTGGTGAAAAGTGATGGCACTGTGAACTATGCCATTGTCATGTACACCACGGTTGTGTGCAGAATCAACCTCCTCACCTATCCTTTTGTTCTTGGCTCATGTCCTGTGGCCATCAACGGATGGAACCAAAACGGTAAGATATAAATGAGCAATTTACAGTAGAAAACAGCAGTGCAGATCATGCAGATACAGTTCAAACTTCAGTTAATGTTCACATCAACTTTGAATGGTGCCAAAAATAAATAAATAAATAAATAAATAAATAATAATACTAAATCCACTGCACGGCACATCTATGAGCAGAAACGCCTTTTGATAAGAGAGCTCAGAGTAGAATGGGTTCAAGCAGACAAGAAGGTTAAGATAACTCAATTGACCCCTCTTTACAACTGTGGTGTGCACAACATGTCATTCGTTGAGGCAGACTGGCTACAACAGCAGATGGGTTTCTCTCCTGTCAGCTAATAACAGGAATCTGAGGCTATAGTGGGCACAGGCTCACCGAAACAGGACAGTTGAAGATTGGGAAAGTACACTGTCTAGATTGAATGAGCCTGTGCCCACTCAGGTTCCTGTTATTAGCTGACAGGAAAGAAACCCATCTGCTGTTGTAGCCCATCTGCCTCAAGGATCAAAGCATTAGGCTTTTTGAGATGCTAAGATTCCAGAAAGATTATAAAGCTTTGATGGACACACTATCAGAATCTACTATGAAGCTGGGATGCAGTGCTGAGGCTAGTCAAAATTTTCTAGAAATATTTTTTTTTAATGATTGAGAACATTCCTTTTAAAAATGACAAAAACACGAAAAATGAATGTACAAATAACATTTTTTTTTTCAAATCAATTAAATTTTATTTTTTTTTGAGACCCCAGCTGAGATATGCTGCATAGTGCATGAACTGTGTGAATAATGGAGTGATGGCTCTAAAAACAAAAGCATATTTTGTGAATTTCGAGCCAGCCTGTACAAAAATATGGTGGAACTATAGTTATTTTTGCAGTAAGTGGGGTAGTGTTTAGGTCAGGCTACTGGAACAAACCAGTATTGACACTAGACAACAAAAAAAAACCTGTGTGCCTTCTATTCATATCATGTTAATGAAAATTGTCTTTGTCCTGCAAGCTTCATACTTGTGCCCTTGGCAAGTGTGAAATATGAAAGTATGAAAGTAAAATTCTCCTACATTTTGTACACCTCTTGCCTCAATCAGATGACATTTGAGCAGGGGCAGACTGGCCATTGGGAAATTCGCGAATTTTCCCAGTGGGCCGGTGTTTTTTCCCCTTATATAGCCTATATACAGATATTCCATAGGTCATCTTAGCTGCACCGACACAGTTTCATTGTTTTACATATTAGCTTAACACTAACAATACAAATGAACAGATTTTTTTCCCCAGTGTATCAAATTGCGGCCGCTTCACAGAAATTCCCAGGCTGCCAGTCCGCCCCTGCATTTGAGCATTAATGGCAAGCTTTCTAAAAAAACAAAAAACAAAAAAACAAGTAGTGCACATCCTATTCGTTTCTGCATTTCTGTTCCCTTATAATGCATTACCTGTTCAATCCAAATAATGTATTCATATTCATTTACAATATAAATATTCTTTTCCAAAATCTATTGTTTTCAGTTCCTACAGCATCAGGAGCACTTTGCTAGATGAAGGACATTTGTCTGAAAATTATAGCAGTGTATAATATATACACTGTATAGCACAGGTTTGTGGACACCTGACCATCACACCCATATGTGGGACTTCCCTAAACTGTTGCCGCAAAGTTGGAAACACGCAAAAATGTATAGGATATATTTGTATGCTGTAGCATTAAGATTTCCCTTCAGTGAAACCAAGAGGCCCAAACCTGTTCCACATGACAATGCCCCTGTGCACAAAGCGAGCTCCGTAAAGACAAGGTCGGAGTGGAAGAACTCAAATGGCCTGCACAGGGCCCTGACCTCAACACTTTTGGGATGAACTCTAAAGCAGACTGCACCGCAGGCCTCCTTGCCCAACATTCAGTGCCTGAATGAATTTTCACTCACTCTTCCTTGCAGAACACTTCTAGTTCTGAAATATTCTTGGGCCATGTTTACGATCTACCCACAGATTAAGATCTACCCACAGATCCACCCCTGTACATAATAGTTGGTGAGATATTCTTTTCATCAAAAGCTGATCCCCTTTTTCTCGAAACATACTTTTGCTGACTGTGGCCAAAGATTTCCATTTTTACTTCTACAGTCTACAGCACCTGTTTCCAAAATGCCTCTGGCTTATCTAGATGTTGTTTTGCTTACGTTTGTAATGACTCATCCATGCAGATCATGTTTGTGCAAGCACCCCTGCAGATTAGAACAGTGCACCACCATCAGTTAAACATTCCTGCATGTCCTTGCTCTGAAATACATCTCTTCTTCTACATCTACATCTCTTCATCTTTTCTTTGTTTTTCTGCCAAGCATACAGACATTTCTATCTAAAAGTTTTCTTGCACTTCCAGATCTTGCCTTGACTTCCACAGTTCCCCATAACTGCCACTTCTAAATGACATTTCTTAATGACAGATCAGTGCTTTGACACGTTCTTATAGCTTTCCCCTGCTTTAGGTATCCTTTAGATCCAATTTCTGATGCTCAGTCAGATGAGCCCTATGTTGTTGAGTGTTAGGACAAGGTTTGAAGAGTCAGAGAAATTATTATGCCCTGATCACAATTCCTAATGTGAATTCTTGACCTTGGTAATGAGTCCTAATGAGTCAATTAATGCCTAATTAGGTAACTAAGTTCTGAGATTTAAAACATGCCAATGCACATGCCAATAATTAAAGAAAAAAATTTATTCATCAAACATTTGCAGAAAAAAGCCATGTCTTAAAATACTTTTGCTGCAGAGGTTGTGTTTACTTCTTTACACTTTAATCAACAAAATATGTGATTTAAGGGGTGCCCAAACTTTGCATACAGCTTACAAAGTGTAATCTTTATACATGTACAGTTATAAACAAACTGAAAACTGTGTTAGTGTATTATCATATTTTTTTAATGAATGACAAAAGTGATTAAGCTTTTAATACTAATGTTATCATTTTTGTGCCATTCAGCTTGTGGGCTGCATGTCCAGTATGGCCCAGTATCTGCACTGGTAAATGAAGGAGCTGAATGGAGCACTGTGTCAGTGAACCTCGAAATGGAAAACAACACAAAGAACCGCAACTATATCTATGTAAATCATTTATTTATTTATTCTGACAATGCAGTCATCAGTCCTGTACATACAGCAAATACTCTATCTCTAAAAGAAAACTTTTAAAGAAAAGGTTCTTCTAAGCTTTTATTTAAAAACTAAACCGAAGACATATGTATGGATATGAAATTCAGTAAGTTAATGAAGCATTATATGTCACCATGCTGAAACCCTGGAGAGAAACGCTGTTAATTAACTTTGTACCCAGTGATCACATGTGTAGGAACATGTCGAGGAAACACCAATCCTTGACCCTGACCTATAATACAAGACATTTAATGCCAAACTTTTTTTTTTTTTTTTTGTCTTTTCACCTTTTTACTCCAAATTGAAAAAGGTCACTATGTCCAGTAACCCTTTTAAAGCAATGGTGTCGCTGGTCCTGCCCAGTGCACTAATCATGATAGCTGATCTGGTGAGTTTTGCTTTGCCGCTGAATGGGGGAAAGCGCAGCTCCTTCAAAATCACACTGGTGCTCAGCTTCACCATGTTCCTTCTCATCCTCACTGACTACCTTCCTAACAGTGGACCATGCAGCCCTCTGATACGTGAGTATGACTCCAATAGAAATACAACAGCACTGAAATGATGTATTATGGCTATCTAACATCAATACTTTTGCTGAATTTATTATATAATTTATGCACATTAGGACATTTAATATAACTCCAGAATTACTACACTCATCACACAAATAAGCTAAAATAAATAAATGTGCAGTGAGTGATAACTTAAGCTTAAACACACAGAGGCACGGTATACTTTTATTTTAACACAGTATTTTATTTTCAGGTATGACGGTTCTTAAGTAATGCTTTAAAAAAATGATATTGGATGAAGCCTATTCTGGAGACTGGAGAGAATAACAACAGAGTTGGGGACATTTGTAGAGGGGTCTTAGATCCAGGTCATTTTGAGCTTATTTATATTCTTAGGTTTGTACAGGTGGGCTTCCGTCTTCAGTAGAACCATGGGCTTTCAATAAGGTTCAAGTCCGGAGACTTCGAGTACCAAAACACAGCTTTTGTGTTCCCACAAACATTTCTGTGTTAATTTGGAAGTAGCACTATTATATATTTGCTATGCTATCCATCTATGAGCCGGTTTTAACCTCCTGGCAGAGGCATATTCCACCTGCATATTTTACGTTGGGTGTAAATACTTTACCCCGAATGCAGACCAATTTTTCTGGGTTAGGTTTTGATTTCGGTTTCATAAGATTCCAGTTTTGTTTACAATGACACCTGGTGAAGTTCAGCCACATTTTGTGGGTCGCTTTTCCATTTTTTTTATTTTTATTTTTTGCGAAACCATTCCAAACAGTTAATTGTCTAATTGATTTTAAAAATTGATAACCATAATAATTAGCCTAACTGTACAATTTAAAAAAAAAAATCTTCTTTGGGCTCTTTTTACTTCCATATCTCTCCTACTCACTGTGCTGGGGAACAGTATGCTCGTGTGTCCTTATGCGGACAAATTTCACATATTCCAGTATTTTTTTTGAATATATGTATGTATTTATAATATTGCTTTATGTAGAAGAGTATATGCAGTGCCCTCCACTAATATTGGCACCCTTGGTAAATATGAGCAAAGAAGGCTGTGAAAAAATTGTCTTTATTGTTTAACCTTTTGATCATTTGTTAAAAAAAAAAAAATCACAAAAATACTCTGCTCTCATGGATATCAAACAATTGCAAACAAAACACAGGTTTATCAAAAAAAAAAAAATTGTTAAATATAGGCGTGCAACAATTATTGGCACCCCTATGAATTCATATGAGAAAAGTATATTTGAAATATATTCCCAGTGATATTTTTTTTTGTACACCTTGGTGACTAGAAACAGCAAATTGTTCAACCATGACTTCCTGTTTCACAGGGGCATAAATATGAGGTAACACATAGGTCAAATTCCCTTAGTCATTCATAACAATGGGTAAGACCAAGGAATATAGCTGTGATGTGCAGCAAAAGGTTGTTGAGCTTCACAAAATGGGAAGTGGCTATAAGAAAATACCACAAGCATTGAAAATGCCCATTTCCACCATCAGGGCAATAATTAAGAAGTTCCAGTCAACTAGAAATGTTATGAATCAACCTGGAATTGGACGCGTGTCTATATTGTTTCAACGCACTGTGAAGAGGATGGTTCGAGTGGCCAAAAAATCTCCAAGGATCACAGCTGGAGAATTGCAGAAGTTAGTTGGATCTTGGGGTCAGAAAGTCTCCAAAACTACAATCTGAAGTCACCTACATCACCACAAGTTGTTTGGAAGAGTTTCAAGAAAAAAGCCTCCACTCTCATCCAAAAACAAACTCAAGCATCTTCAGTTTGCCAGACATTACTGGAACTTCAAATGGGATCAGGTTCTATGGTCAGATGAAACCAAAATAGAGCTTTTTGGCAATAAACACCAGAGATGGTTTTGGCACATACAGAGAGGTAGCCATATGGAAAAGTACCTCATGTCCACGGTTAAATATGGTGGTGGATCATTAATGTTTTGGGGCTGTTTTTCTGCCAGAGGACCTGGACATTTTGTTAGGATACGTGGCATCATGGACTCAACAGATATTAAATGAAAACCTGACTGCCTCTGCCAGAAAGTTTAAAATGGGCCGTGGTTGGATCTTCCAGCAGGACAATGATCCAAAACATACATCAAAATCAACACAAAAATGGTTTACTGACCACAAAATCAAGGTCCTGCCATGGCCATCCCAGTCCCCTGACTTGAAACCATAGAAAACCTGTGGGGTGAACTGAAGAGGAGAGTCCACCAGTACTGACCTCGAAATTGGAAGGATTTGGAGAGATGGAGAGATTCTGTATGGAGGAATGGTGTCAGATCCCTTGCCATGTATTCTCCAACCTCATGAGGAAAAGATCAAAAGGTTAAACAATAAAGACAAATTTTCACAGCTTTCTTTGCTCATATTTACCAAGGGTGCCAATATTAGTGGAGGGCTCTGTAGTTTAATAATTTTTAAATAAAATAATTTTTAAAAAATAACACCTGTTGCAAGTGATTTTTGTTATAGTTTTCTCGAGTTGTAGAAGTAGAAAATTTTAATCATTGTGTATAATGTTTTGATCTTTCTCTTGAAGGCTATTAATAATTCTGGGGTTGACTGTATTTCATTCATACAACATACTTCTAATTTCCATTTGGCAGGTTATCACTTCTGCTTCTGTATGTTCGTTCTGGTGCTGAGTATGTTGATATCCATGGTGTTCACAAAGGTTGAAGCAGAGGGCAGCATTCTGTGTTGCAGAATTCCAAAGCCGAGTAAACAAGGCACGTTCAGCACAAAAATGACAGTGATGAACAGACACTCTTTAGTTGAACATCACAAAATGCATATACTCTATACTTTAACCTTTATACCATATTCTGCTGAAGAACAAAGTCAAACTGAATTGTCCTACATTAACATTTTTCAGCTTATTCAGCTCATACACTTCATTTTGGAGTTTTTAACCAGTTCTACATATGTAATGGACTCTGTCAGAGATTTCCCTTGGCGCTGAGTGCCGGAAATCTGCCCGAAACGCAACAACGCATGCGTCATTGACTTTCTTTACTTTTGACACATGCGTTTTGTTTTGATTTCTGTCCTGTCTCTGCCCCTGTTATGTTATTAGTTCCTTCCTGATGTCTCAGCTGTTCTTGTTTACCACTTTGATTACGTTAATTATTTAAACCCCTCGTGTGTCTTTGTTCAGGGTGAAGTATTGTGTGTGTTCTGTGTTTTCAGCCAGACCCATACCAAGCCTATTACCGTCGTGTTTCTAGTTTCATGGTTTTTTGTTTTTTGATCCTCGTGTTTATCAATTCTTGTTTTGCCTAGTATACCCCTTGACCCCTCGCCTGTTTTATGACCTTGATTTTGCACTAGGATTTGGATTTGTCTGCGTCTCTCTCTTCAATAAAGCTCTTAACTGCACTTGCATTCGTCTCCAGTCCCATTACAGGACACCTCTGATGTAACTATTATTTTAACGGCGAGTTACTAACACACTGTAGAATATTTTTTAAACCCCCTGACACTAACACAACACACACACCTTTCACGCGCATGCTATGTGAAGTGTAAACTAGAAATCCATTCAAATTCTGTGAAATTGATTTAGAAGCATGATCTACATTATGAATGTGAATAGTAATAGTGAAGTGTTACTACATTAACGTTTCTCTCTCTTTTTTACTGAATAGATCAAACAGGAACACAATTTGACATGATTGCAGATGGGCATGCTCTCAAGAAGATTGTGAATTTTGTGGAGAAGATGGATAAAATGGACAGCAAGATAAAGAAAAAGCAAACGTTGGCATCCAAGTTGGACAAAGTCTGTCTTTGGACATATGTATGCCTCGATGTCATTTACAGTATATGCATGATTGCTTTTGCCAAAACAGATTCTTGTGAGGTTGACAACTTGAATTTCTGGTAACAGTAATTCATTGCAGTTTTCTGCCTCGTGAACCATTATCTATTATGTGCACTCTCAGTGTATATGTACTCATAGAAGCAAAGGGGTTAAGCATTGGCAGTAACTGAGGCAACCATCTGTGTTCCCTTTTAGTATAATCTGTTTGAGAAAATTAAAATAGTAAAATTCATAACAAATAAACCATGTTCATGTTCAAATAAACCATGAGCATACTTGTTCTCTCTGATCGTATTTTCATTGCATGACACTCAAATTTAGTACATGCATACTGAGCAGATTCTTATAGGTCCTGTTTGATGAAAGATTTTTAATGGCTCAGAAAGATTTCTTCCTTATTAGAGGGGGAAAAGACATATAGCTGGCATACAGGTGCCCACTTGTGATTACTGACTACTTTGACATGTTCTTAATAGGGGACCAGGGACCCCCAGGGGACTGTAAAGCATAAGAGTGGAAATCAGAACACATTATCAAAGTTATTATATTTATTATTTATTATTTATTTATATATTATTATTTATATTTATTTATTTACTTATAATTATCCATTTTTGACTGGTCAGTTGAATTGAATGGGTTTCCTCCAAACCTCAATAACTCAAACACATGTTGGCCTATAAATAATGTCATCTTGAATTTGAATTTGTTAATGAATGACACTGCATACTTTTTCTTTTTAACAGTTTATACAGTTATCATATATTATTTACTATTATTTAACAGTTAAAGCAGCTATAATCAGTTTCTCCCTCACCAGCCTCTCTTTTTTCTCTCTCTCTCTCTCTCTCTCTCTCTCTCTCTCTCTCTCTCTCTCTCTCTCTCTCTCAGGTAACAAAAAACAAACAAACAAACAAACAAACAAAAAAAAAACAGCAGCTTGTGAGAAACAAAAAGTCTGCTGACCTGAAGACTCTCACATAGCAGAAACTTACTGAACATTACAAAGCTGACACTGGAGACTCATTCCCTAAATGTTAAATAAACATCTTCTAACAGAAAGCATTATACATGTTTCTTTGTCAGCACATTTTTAAAATTCATTTATTATTAGTCTGCTATACAAGTCCCTTTGAATTAACTGTTATTAATGATAGAAATATAATGTTAGAAATGAATATGATAACATATTAGTAAGAGCACATTAATATAAACCCGTAATTTGAATTACAGCCGGCAATACTGTCAGAGCTACTGTTGTAAAAAATTAATCAACACTTTCCGACCAATCAGATTTGAGAATTTAAAAGCACTGTGATATAATAAATTATAATATTCTTTAAATCTTTATTCCAGACCAGCCTCGATCAAAATAACTTTGATTTCCAAAATGTTCATCCTAGGTTTTTGTGTATACTGTGTAGAGGATTTATTGTATCTCTTTCTCTTATAACATCTTTGTTTCTTTTATGTACAGCAGACTGCATGCTTTCAGTGAAAAAAAAGGCATTCCAGACTTAATTTCATGGTGGTTCTAGTGCAACATTCACATATTTCTATGAATAATCTGGCAACCAATATTAACTACTGATTATTCACCATCTGATTGTTTTATGACTGCTTTGATTTCATTTGCATAATTGCATTTCTCACACATTTTGTGCTTTAAGATAGGGGAGTATACAATTTGAGATAGGCCAATTAAGTCACTATGCATTTACCAAAGACTGCAGTCCTTCTGGTTTGCATTTTCAACTGCTTCTTGGCTTGTTTGGATTGTGATTTGTATTTACACTGAAAAGGTCAGACTCACAGAGTCTGTGTCCCAAACACTAGAATTTATGCCTAGCCATCGTTCATACATTAAACATTTAAAAAAAAAAAAAAAAAAGCTTATGATTCTGTATATCAACGCTCACTTTGTTTCCTGACTCTGCCTCAGATTTGCCTGTTTATGCTTTATACTCTTGACCCTGAACTAACTATTTACTATCTATATCCATTTAGATTTGAGATTTGGAGATTATTTGTGTTTGGAATTTGTAAATAAACCTTTTGCAGATGGATCCGCAGCATTTGAGTGAGTCTGGTACATTACATCAATCAGTAAATTATAGCCATATATAGTGATTTTACAATTACATAGTAAAACCACTGACAAAAGTGGCCAGATGTGACATATTTCACTTACACTTCAAAATAGTTCTGAATGTTGGATTGGTAACTGGCTCTGACTGTATCTTTAAAATAATCTGCTTTATCATTGTTTCTTATTCTTATTATTTTCTTATCATTGATTCATCCAGAACCACCACGATATATAATTTTGAACCAAATTTCCATTGACTCACCATCTGACTGACAGCAAACTATGGGCTGTGTCCTATTGAACTCTTTAATGAACTAAAACCCATGGACTGTTTTGTGAGATCGGATTCATCTGCCTTTGTGCTTTCTATTGAATTCCAGCCAGGTAGGGAATAGAGGCAGTAGAGGTGAACAGAGGTAATTAACGAAGTGCTATTATATGCTCATGTGCTCAAACATCAAATGAATGCTTGTGTGGATTAAACAACGATAGCCGAGAAAGCCAGAATACACAATTCGGTTTATATTTACAGCACAGATGCTTTAAATACGAGCTGTGTATTTTGTTCAGTCTGCATCACGTAACCAGTTAAAAAAAAGTGAATAGTGGTGCTTATTAAGAGCCATCTGACATTCCCCTCCTCATAGCGCTGAGAAGAACTGGATCAAGCAGGAGTGTCAAGGTAGATTTTGACTCTTTTTGGTTTTTAGATGTGCTGATGCTATTCAAATAGAAACAAAAGCAAACTGATGAAGACAGAAAACATCGTCCAGGGAACATGATTTGCTTTGTGTTATGTTTGTAGAACAGTGCAACATGGTGTCAGCCAGGAGAATCCTGAAACTTTTCAGCGTCATTTATTATTTAATTGGTAAGACATTTATGTTAGCATGTAGATATCAATTCAGGAGTGGCTGAAGTGTGGGAATGCTGCAAAAGTAGCAGTGTTGACCTTAAAGCAACAAATTAAAAATGTAGCTCAGATAGATTTTTGTACTATCAGAAATGTAAAATTTTGCTGATTAGTTTAGCCCCAGGCATTTAAACTTTTCTATATGACAATAACACTGTATGAATATTTGCCTCTGCTGTTCTCTTAGTGTGCTCCAACTTTATGGTTGGATCTTTGGCAACTTGCCTCACGCGTCGATGCCTGGCTAGCACGCTGGTTGAAATGCAGCTTTTCAGTCCTCCAATGCCCCCGGGATGTACTATTACAGTGAATCTCACATCCATTCAATATGAGACCCTATCTGTGGTTAAGTATCCACCTGCCACGATCTGCACGATTATTTTCAGCTCCTTCTTAGCGTTATTGATGATTAACTAGTGAACATAAGAGGCCAAACTGTACTAAAATGATCAAATTAAAATAGCTTTTCTTCTTTCTCTTGTTTTGACTCAGGATACTAAAGCCCTGCGTTTCTCGAGTCGCATTAGAATTGAAATGGTAAGAATTCTGTTTGTCATAATGCAGATTTTAACACATGATGATAAACGCCTAATGATTGGACAGAAAATATTTTTTCTGTCTTTAATAGGAATGGAATGACCCGGACCTTGCATGGGACGATACAGAGTACGAGTTTCCAGAAATTATGCTGCCAGTTGACAAAATCTGGACTCCTGATCTAACTATAGACAACGCGTGAGTTAACCTTCCCTCTTTGGGAGTTTTGATTAAAGCATTTTTACGCCTTTTTGTCTTTGGTAAAGGGTGTAGTTATAATGTAGGTATGGATTTATTATTATTATTATTTTTGGATAGGCTTAATATACTGCAAATAACCTGCTTTAAAAAGAAATAATTGTACACTTATTAATAAAAAAAATAAACAAAATCTATTAATATTCAATTAAATATGAAATAGTGTTGCATTAAGGCACTAATAGTGGCTAAGCAAATGATCACTTATGTAAAAAAAAAAAAAAAAAAAAGTTAAAACTATCAAATTATTAACTAGTTCACAGGTAAGGTGTAAGTAAAAACCGTTTAAGCAAAATATATTCCAGAAATATATAAACAGGAGATTAAATACTGTGAGGTTTTCTTTATTTGTTTAATTGCTCATGATATGTTTTTGTACCTTTGAACTCCTTGCATTATTTTGTTATATATGTTTGTAACCTCTCTTCCTGTGGCTGTACTGTAGAGTCAAAACGGATGTGAAGCCCGTCTCTACTGATATACTGGTGAAACGTGACGGCACTGTGCAACACGCTATCCAGTTATATACTACTGTGGTGTGTGGAATCAACCTTTTTAACTACCCTTTTGTACGAGATGCGTGCCCAGTAGCCCTTAATGGATGGAGAGAAAACAGTATGTTAAAGATTTGATTCATTTAACATAAAATAACATTTAACTTAATTAATTTAACCTCAGACGGGAAATTTAAGTGGTACATACAAGCAGCATATTAAAATTTGCAATATTTTGTTGGTGTGTTTTATTATTTTTAATAAATCGATGTGTTAATAATTGAATTTCATGTTTGTACTACATTAGATTGTGGCCTATATTTAATCTATGGGAACGTATCTTCAGTGGGAGCAAGTCGAGGTGAATGGCTAACTGTGTCAGTGGAGCTACATAAGGACAAACAAAACCTGGACCGCAACTATCTCTCTGTAATTAAATAGTTTTATTGTAAATATTATGAAGTGTATGAATTTATCTTTGTAATCTTCATGTATGCTTCGTGCATATGGCAGTATGGCCAGAATCTGGCCTTTTTTTTTTTGTCTTTGATGGTTGTGTTTTTGAAAAGAAGGGACTAATTTGTGATGTCGTAAATGCTTGTACTAAAGGTATCAATACCAAAACGGGCTGCACGCCATTATTTCTAATCCACAGTAGTCAGATAATTAGATGTCCTTCTGTCCAGACTTTTCAAAAGCTTCCCAATGACTCCAAATTCTCTAATACAGCCTCTTCCCTCTAACCTCTCAGGTCAGTATGTCCACCAACCCATTCAACACAATAGTGACGCTCATTCTCCCCAGTGTGCTCATCATGTTAGCTGATCTGGGGAGCTTCGCTCTGCCACTGGATGGTGGAAAACGCAGCTCCTTTAAAATCACTCTGGTGCTCAGCTTTACCATGTCCCTGCTCATCCTCACCGAACACCTGCCCGACACCGGCCTCTGCAGCCCCCTGATCCGTGAGTAGAAACAAAGCAGGAATGAGGACAAAGAGACCCAAACAGTGTTATTATCATCCCGACTGTCAATCATGCTTCAAATAAATGCCATGGATTTTTAGACTAGTCATTTTAATATATACATCTTAATATTAGAAATATGAGAAATATAGGAAATGTGTCAAATTATGAAAAATGTGTCAAATTAAATATCTGATTTGTATTCACCAGGTTATCACTTTTGTTTCTGCTTGATCATTTTGGTTATGAGCTTGCTGACATCCATGGTGTTCTCACGATTTGCGGACAGTGGCACCATCTTCTCCTGCAGGCACTCAAAACCACATGAATTAAGCGACACTGACAGGAAAAATGAGACAAAAATGGGTAGGGAATGAATGCAGAGCAAATATTTACAAACTGCAAACCATGTAAAACATATACCATGTCCTGTAGTGGACTTTTCACGTCACACGTTTTTTAAAAATTTTTTTATTTCCACGTGATGTTTTAAATACATGATTTATTTATTTGTGCATGTAGGGCATGTGGTTTCAACTTTCAGATCTGATTTTCTCACATAAATAATTATTTTTCACATATGATCACAAGATTTTGACATGCAATATGTGATCACGTATTACTCATGCAATCACAAACCTATGGTCACATGTATGTGATGTATGCGATTTTTTCCGTAATGGATCTAAATCCAAACCTGGTCCATGGTAATGTGTAGATTTCAGCTAAAATTGCTATTTCATAATTACCTCAGTAGACATTCTATTCTAAGTTTTTACTGTACATACTATCCAAGGTGACAAGTACAGTACTGTGCAAAAGTTTTAGACACATGCAAAGAAATGCTGTAGAGCAAAGATGCCTTCAAAATAATGACATTAAATGTTTCTATATTTTAAAAAAATAAACCGTAAAGAGCAGTAAACAGTAGTCAATAATTAAGTCAATATTTGGTGTGACAAAAAATTTAAATGTAAAATAAAAATAATAGTCTCCGGTACAATTAGTGCAGTTTTATAAGGAAATGAGCTGGTAAGTTTTATTGAGCATCTTGCAGAACCAGACACAGTTCTTCTGGAGACTTTGACTTTCACACTCACTTCTTATTTTTGCAGCAAAACCCAGCAGCCTTCATTGTGTTTTATTTTTTGTTTTTTTTTGTCTGAAAAGTGTCTCTTATGTAATATATTGCTGCTTTCTTTAATGACATACAAACATTTTTCTGTAACATTTAATTTTGTGCTAGAAAACTAATGTTTGGGAATCTAAAATGTTTTTTGTACCGACTTGATAAAAAATCTATTAAGTCATAAAATAAAAAATCTATAACAAAGTTTGTGCTAAAAAAATTAGGGTGCCTAAAACTTTTGCACAGTACTGCACTTCCTGGTTGTAGACCAAGATTATTTGAGTTGGAAAGAGGAAATCTATTCCGCTCAATGTGTCACTGAATATGAACAGCTGAAATGTAGTAAAACTACTCATACTGTATATGCAAGGAAATATCTCATTTTAAAGTGCTTCAGGAACTCTGTGTTCACTTTCTTTGGACAGATATGAACCTGAATGGTGTGTCTACAATCTCAGTTGATGTGACTGCCAAGGATGCTTCAATCCAGAGAATTGTGAATTTTGTGGAGAACATAGAGAAGACAAATAAAGAGACAAAGAAGAGGCACGAATATGCAAACCGGTTTGACAGAGCCTGCTTCTGGGGCTACCTTTGCCTTGACATCTTTTATGTGATTTGTGTAATTGGTATCACCAGAACAGAATTTTGTAAAATTAACAATCTGGATTTCTGGATGTAACTATTGATGAATAAGGATTTGGGGGAGTTGGGAGTTATGACTTTCAATCTTGATCATCTCTAATGGATTTGAATTCAAGTTTAAAGCAACATGGGGTTGAAAAGACTTTTCAGTTTCATTGGTTTCCCAGTGCCTGAATATAGATTATCAACAAGATGTAGTCTTTGTAGAAGCAGGTCTTGTGACTAAAACCTGATTTCTTCAGGTCTAGCCACTAGCCTTTATATAGATATTACCATAGGCATATATTTCATATATAGGCTAAATGTATCATTTCTAATCATGCTGTTTCTTGTAACTTCTAGGTTTTTGCATATAATCAAAGGTGGTGACACAATTCCCTCTTGGTTGTCGACCAAGATTATTTGTGTTGAGAGACAAAACCACTTTCTGGAAATTTCTATTTGCTTTCACTTCACTGCGTCAATGAATATGAAAAGCTGAACCTTACTCATAGCATGGATATTACCATAGGTATACATTATATTCCTTTGCTAACGGTATCAGTTCTATGCATCCTTTTTCTCATAATGTTGACATTAAAAATGATGTACAAATTGAAGACTAATAAATAATTGCTGCCAGATTACGAGTCTCAGTCTCAGCTCTTCCTCTCCAGAAAGGCCTAGAATTGCTTGTGGTCAAGTGGCTCAGAGTAATGCACATTATTAAAGTTGCACATTTGTTACAAAAACATCATTAGAAAAAAATTGGGTGGCAATTTACAATGATACACAATGTTAAGGTCATGAAAGTTGTGCAGATTTCCCTAAAGGAGAACTATATAGAGATGTTTGGCAGGACTTTATAACCAAGGTGATAAAAAGGTCAAAATTATGAGTTTAGTGGCCCTAGAGTTTATGGGTGTCCGACTTGAAGTTATTGGCCAAAAATCAAACCTCAAGTAAGTTTCATACACTAGAGCAAAGCAGTGACATAATATAGAATGTATGAATGTAATGTTATATGGGTAATGTAATGTTATATATAACACATATGGGTGTTTCTGCAATGTATCAACAGTGGATTTTTGGATGTATTTTAGCACAAAACCAGAAAATATTTGAATAGTGTAATAACTCATTTTTACATACAAAATAAACGCTAAATTGAACAAATTCATGCAATTTATGAAGCAGTCCCCTCCAAAGTATTGGAACAGCAAGGCCAATACCTTTGTTTTCACTATACACTGAAGACATTTAGGTTTGAGATCAAAAGATGAATATGAGATGAATTTCATTCATGTTCATTTCCTGATATTTACATCTAGATGTGTTAAACAGCTTAGAACTTGGCACCTTTGGTGGCAGACCACCCAATTTTAGGTGAGCAAAAGTATAGAAACAGATAGCCTTAAAGTAAATTAAAATAAATATCACTTAATATTTGGTTGCATACCCTTGCTAACATCACCAAACTGTTGGTTTCTTCTTTTGTGATACTTTTCCAGGCTTTTACTGCAGCGTCTTTCAGTTGTTGTTTGGGGGGGTTTCTCCCTTCAGTCTCCTCTTCAGGAGATGAAATGCATGCTCAATTCAGTTAAGGTCTGCTGATTGATTTGGCCAGTCTGAATCCAAACCCTCCCCCACCCCCCACCCTTCCTTACTGTAACACTAGCCAAATGACTTAACACACTTATATGTTGTTACACTTATGCTATAGGGAGGACATGCAAAGACATTTTCAATGTTTTTGATTATAAAAAAAACCCAAAAACAAATAGCACGGTCTGCTACATTAGATTTAGCACTAAGCTCCTAATATATTTCTTTAATATTTTTTTAACATTTATCTCATAAACCCATATGTGAATAACATATGGGTTTATGAGATTTGCAAATCATTGCATTCTGTTTTTATTTCCATTTTACACAGCGTCCCAACTTTTTTGGAATTGGGGTTGTATACTGGGACATAAAAGTGCCCATAGTTGTCGAAACACCTATATCCATGTCAGAGTTGGTACACAGCAAAACCAATTGAGCTAACAGTCTGAGTAAACCAAGCACAGTCATCAGCACCCAGCTGTTACAACATGACTCATAGCTATAATATTGTTCAGTGCCATAATCATCAAGCTCTACAGCGGAGAGTGGTCAGTTCTCAGACAATACCTTGTGTATTTGGATTGCTGCTCTGCTGAACACAGGCTTTTTAAGATTAATCAGATAATAATCTGCTATAATTCGGTTACCAAACAATAAACAAACTAATTGCTTAGAGACATAGGATGAGTATGCCTATCCTCGTTTACAGATGCTTTTGTTATTTGTTCTGTTCGTCTCACGTCATGCACATGGTAGAGCCAGGTGTGGTACCTTTTAAACTGCTGTCTAATGCTCGTCATCTGGAAAAAGGCTCTGAAGAGCTGCAGGGAAACTAAAAGAGCTTGAGCAAATCATCCACAGAATTTGGTATGTATCCTGCAAATGTTTTGAATGATTAATTTAGAATTAAAAAAACAAACAAACAAACAAACAACAACAAAAAAACAATTAGTCTAATGGCAGTAAATACTTTTTGCTATTACTAAAGGGTATGCTGTCCTCTAAGATGATTGTGAAATTTCTCCTTGTCCTTTATTTTGTGATTGGTAAGCAGTCAATTTTACTGTTTTTATATTATTGCATTGTAAAAATGAGCAGTTTTAAATGATTAAATGAGATTTAACTATACTATATGGTGTTTTAGGTAAAGTTTACAAGAGTGTTTTGCACATAATGTTATTCCATTAGAAATACAGTAATGTACTGAATAATGAATAACGACTGTATAACTGACAAAAAAACTGTACTAAAGTGATTCCAATTGTCTGCTTACAAAGCATCAGTGGTATCCGCAACGCAGTGTTTGTCACGTCGATGTCTGGCTAATGATTTCATCGATAAGGAACTCTATAGTGCTCCACAGCCTCCAGATTGTTTTATAAATGTGAACCTTACAACCATCCAATATGAGACTCTCTCTTTCGTAAGTATTTTTTTTTCTCTTAATTTATTCAGATTTTCTTCCTTTAATACTAAATTTAACCACAGTTGTCTGTCTGCTCTTTTCTTTTCTTTGCAAGAATTTACAAACTTTGCAATTCTCTAGTCACATAAAAGTCAACATGGTAAGTACCATTCTGTTTATTCACATTTAAAGCACATCCGTACGTCCCATGATCTGTAAAGAACACACTGTATTTTAACAGGACTTAATTTTAACAGGAATGGACAGACCCAGACCTTGCATGGACAGATTCACAATACAATTTTACCGAAGTTTTACTTCCATTTAATTATATCTGGCTCCCTAATCTGACTGTGAACAATGCGTGAGTTGGCTCATTTCTTTATGTTTGTTCTTTGTTTGTATTTATGTTCAGCCGGCAGTCCACAAGACCAGAGTGGCCCTTAATATTATAACAATGATAAAACCTCTGAATATTAATCATACTGTATTAAACTCATGATGTATTGGTTGTATAGCTTTTATAATTGAATGACACAGAGTCTCTAGTAACAATATTACATTAGTATATAGTAACATATTTACCCTTGGTAAATATGAGCAAAGAAGGCTGTGAAAAATTGTCTTTATTGTTTAACCTTTTGATATTTTGCTCAAAAAATTAAAACAATTGAAAACAAAAGACAGGTTTATCAAAAATATCTTTGTTAAATATGTGTGCAACAATTATTGGCACCCCTATGAATTCATATGAGAAAAATATATTTGAAGTATATTCCCATTGATATTTTACATGTTTTTTAGTACACCTGGGTGACTAGGAACAGGAAATTGTTCACCCATGAATTTCTGTTTCACAGGGGTATCAATTTGAGGTAACACATAGGCCAAATTCCCTTAGTCATTCATAACAATGGGTAAGGCCAAGGAATATAGCTGTGATGTGCGGCAAAAGGTTGTTGAGCTTCACAAAATGGGAAGTGGCTATAAGAAAATAGCACAAGCATTGAAAATGCCCATTTCCACCATCAGGGCAATAATTAAGAAGTTCCAGTCAACTAGAAATGTTATGAATCAACCTGGAATTGGACGTGTGTCTATATTGTCTCAACGCACTGTGAAGAGGATGGTTCGAGTGGCCAAAAAATTTCAGCTGGAGAATTGCAGAACTTAGTTGCATCTTGGGGTCAGAAAGTCTCCAAAACTACAATCCGAAGTCACCTACATCACCACAAGTACCTCATGCCCACGGTTAAATATGGTGGTGGCTCTTTAATGTTTTGGGGCTGTTTTTCTGCCAGAGGACCTGGACATTTTGTTAGCATACATGGCATCATGGACTCAACAGATATTAAATGAAAACCTGACTGCCTCTGCCAGAAAGCTTAAAATGGGCCGTGGTTGGATCTTCCAGCAGGACAATGATCCAAAACGTACATCAAAATCAACACAAAAATGGTTTACTGACCACAAAATCAAGGTCCTGCCATGGCCATCCCAGTCCCCTGACTTGAAACCATAGAAAACCTGTGGGGTGAACTGAAGAGGAGAGTCCACCAGCGTGAACCTCGAAATTTGAAGGATCTGGAGAGATTCTGTATGGAGGAATGGTCTCAGATCCCTTGCCATGTATTCTCCAACCTCATCAGGCATTATAGGAGAAGACTCAGAGCTGTTATCTTGGCAAAGGGAGGTAGCACAAAGTATTGACTAAAAGGGTGCCAATAATTGTTGCACACCTATATTTAACAAATATATTTTTTGATAAACCTGTGTTTTGTTTGCAATTGTTTGATATCCATGAGAGCAGAGTATTTTTGTGAGTTTTTTGGACAAAAGATCAAAAGGTTAAACAATAGAGACAATTTTTCCAGCCTTCTTTTCATATTTACCAAGGGTGCTGATATTAGTAGAGGGCACTATATGTCTAGAAATAGCCTTAATTTTCTTAATTTTCCTTGTTTGTGAAGGGTGATGATCTCTTCCCTTAACTTTTTGGACCATTCTTTTGAAGTAGCCGTATTTATAACATGCAGTCAAACGTGACACTCAACAAACCCCTAGCCAATTCCGGTATTTCATGTGTTTCAGCTCAAACACACCTGGTGCGACTAATGAAGCCCTTGAATAGTTGCATGAAGTGTGCTTGAGACAACAACTGTTTTGCATATTTGTGCTGTTGTGAGGGATTCTATTCAGGGGGTTGAATAATTTTGAGACTGGAGAAGTCATTATAAGTTGCATCTTCAGGTGAATTTGGGGAAACCACTTGAAGCATTCGTTGTGTTGAACTATTTCAATTGCTTTTGTTCGATTTGTTCATTGAAAACAGATGAAAGTCTGTAAATTCTGAAAATAAACCTGATATTGCAACTATATATATATATATATATATATATATATAAAATGTGTAAAATGTAAATAAAAACAGAATGCAATGATTTGCATATCTCATAAACCCATATGTTATTCACAATAGAACATAGAAAACATATCAAATGTTTAAACTGAGGAAATCTACCATTTTAAGAAAAAAATAAGGTAATTTAGAATTTTATGGTCGCAACACGTCACAGAAAAGTTGGGACGGGGGCAACAAAAGGCTGGAAAAGTAAGTGTTACTAAAAAGAAACAGCTGGAGGAACATTTTGCAACTAATTGGGTTAATTGGCAACAGGTCAGTAACACGATTGGGTATAAAAAGAATATCTTACCACAGAAAACTGTGAGAATTTGAAATTCTTTTTGGAATCCATGGACGCTGCGTCCTCTAAACTAAAGAGGACTAAAGAGGAGAGGGACCATCCAGCTTATTATCAGTGCTCAGTTCAAAAGCCTGATCTCTGATGGTATGCGGGTGCATTAGTGCCTATGGAATGGGCAGCTTGCACATCTGGAAAGGCACCATCAATGCCGAAAGGTATATACAGGTTTTACAGCAACATATGCTTCCATCTAGATGACGTCTTTTTTCAGGGAAGGGCTTGAATATTTCAGCAAGGCAATGCTAAACCACATACTGCATCTATTACAACAGCATGGCTTTGTAGTAGAAGAGTCCGGGTGCTGAACTGGCCTGCCTGCGGTCCAGACCTTTCACCAATTGAAAACATTTGGGGCTTCATGAAATGAGAAATACGACAAAGAAGAACCAGGACTGTTGAGCAGCTAGAATCCTGTGTCAGACACAAATGAGACAACATTCCTCTCCCAAAACTACAGCAACCGGTCTCCTCAGTTCCCAGACGTATACGGATTGTTGTTAAAAGGGAGGAGATACTACACAGTGGTAAACATGGCCCTGTCCCAACTTTTTTGCTGCCATCAAATTCAAAATTACCTTATTTTTTTTCTTAAAATGGTACATTTCCTCAGTTTAAACATTTTATATGTTTTCCATGTTCTATTATGAATAAAATATGGGTTTATGAGATTTGCAGATCATTGCATTCTGTTTTTATTTATATTTTACACAGTGTCCCAACTTTTTTGGATATAGATAGATAGATAGATAGATAGATAGATAGATAGATAGATAGATAGATAGATAGATAGATAGATTTAATGGAGGCTTGAGGTTATTAGAGTCCTTATATAGAGTGTGTTTCCTTTCAAAATATGATTGCTAACCACTATCTGAAAATCCTAACTGCTTGTTGGATCTTGTAAAGAAAACCAGGTTATGTCCTATTCCTCTAACTCCAATCTTTCATTTTTGCTTATAGCATTTATACAGCGGTGCAGCCTCTTTCTAATGATATAGTAGTGGCGCGTGATGGCACTGTGAACTATGGCATACAGATGTACGTGACTGTGGTATGTGATATGAACCTCTTCGCCTATCCCTTCGTTGAGGATACATGTGTAGTGGCCATCAACGGATGGAATCGAAGCTGTAAGAAGCAGTTTGTTCAAAATTGTAATCTCATCCCAAAGGTGACCCCTGTACTGCATGACACTGTCATCAGCTGATGAGGTTTCAGTCAGCATATGCCTTGTCCACATAGTGTACAGTATATGGGCTAATCAATACTACTGAACAGCTCCCAATAAGAATGCTGTATTTTTTATTCTATATAATTCCATGTATGACATGGATTACAGACTTTATACTATATGCCATGACATACCTCTCAAAGCGTTTATTATGATGTGCACTCACTGTCGAGTTTATTAGGAACACCTGTACTCCTACACATTCTGGCAATTACCTAATCAGCCAAACATGTGGCAGCAATGCATATTGTAACATCCAGTATGTGGCAGTTCCGTGGGCGGAAACGACCAGGGGATTTTTTCCAATCAAACAACTGCCCAGTTTTGGTGAGCCTGAGCCCCCTGTAGCCTCAGATTGCTGGCCTGACAGGAGTGGAACCCAATGTGGTCTTTTATTATTGTTTCGCATCTGCCTCAAGGTTTAATATGCTGTTCCTTCTGAGATGCTTTTCTGCTTACCATGGTTGTAAAGAGTGGTTATTTGTGTTATTGTAGCCTTCCTGTCAGCTCAATCCAGTCTGGCCATTCTCCTCTGACCTCTCTCATCAACACGGCTTTTTTTTACCTGCAGAACTGTAGTTCACTGGATGTTTTTTTTTGCACTATTATGTGTAAACCCTAGAGACTGTTATGCATGAAAATCCCAGCAGATTTTCTTAAATACTTTTTCTTAAATACTTTTTAAGTATTTAAGTATTTAAGTATTTCTTAAATACTTAAAACAGCTTGTTAGTTAGTAACAGCTTGTTAGTTAGTTAGCAGTGGTTAGTAGCACAAACCACTGAGATCACAGATTTGGATGTTTGATGTAAACATTAACCCAAGCTCTTGACTTGTATCTGCATGATTTTATACATTGCTCTGCTGTCACATGATTGGCTGATTGGACAACTGCATGAATGAGCAGATGTACAGGATTTCCTTAAAAAAAAAAAAAAAAAAAAAAGTGTGTGTAGGATGGTATTTGAGACATGCTTGTGCAGCAAGCTGAAACAGAACAATTTGAAGATATCTGTAACAACACCTAACAAACTGCTCTATGAAACAAAGACATACAGTATGTTATTAGGCCAAACAAATTTATATGATCACTTTCAAGAACCTTTGAAAACACTTCCTCGCATCATCAGACCGAAATGGGATTTGGTTGCTAGTTAAAGACACGTTTTAAAGACACGGTTGCTAGTTAAAGACATGTTTTTTGCTGCCTCAGGTTTGGCAGCTTGGTAAATTATAACTACATAAGTGCATAAATTTTACATTTACATTTACAGCACAGGCTAATACTGCAATTTTGATTAATAAATTACATATTGTACAGCCACAACACTATCAATTTGAAGACTGGTATTACATTTTATTGAGTCTATAGGTGTACTGACATTAACATATTTGAATGTGCAGCTTGTGGAGTGAAGCTCAAGTATGGGAAGATAATTACAGTGAGAGCTCAAGGGGAATGGCAAACTAAGGACGTGAAACTCCGTGGTGGAGACAGTAGCTACCTTCAAGTAAGCAAACTGTTCTATTCTAATAACAGGTGGTCTATGAGTTTGAATGACTTGGTAAAATTAGTGGCTTAAATAAATAAATAAATAAATAAATAAAAACTATTTGCGCAGGTCACTCTGTACCTCAGCCCCTTTAATGCATTGGTGTCATTGGTACTACCCACTGCACTCATCATGTTGGTCGACCTGGCGAGCTTTGCTCTACCTCTGGATGGTGAACGAAATGCTTTCAAGATCAAGCTGGTGTTCAGCTTCACCATGTTCCTCCTTATACTTTCCAAACAACTGCCTGAGGGCGGTCCCTGCAGCCCTCTGATCTGTGAGTAGAAATCCCAGGACACACATTAGATACAGTATACTTTTGAGGTTGTTTTTGCTGATTTTTTTTTATTTTATTTTTTTTATTTGTAAATCTGAAGCATAGAGAGATTGCAAATGGCATTTAAAGTCTAACAATTTCTAGATCTTTATTATATTTTGTTTTTTTATTTGTCTTCATAAGATTATCACTTTTGCTTCTGCCTGATTGTGCTGGTTGTGAGTCTGCTGGTATCCATGATGTTGTCTCAACTGGCTAGAACTGGTAGCATATGGCCTGGCAGGCCACGAAAGCAGGGTGGATTGGGCGGCTCCATGGCTCAACAAGACGGTGCATGTCATCAAAACAGTAAGAAACTTACCCACTTTAAAACTTGGTGAACAAGGCTGTAGTTAATAACACTATTGTCAAGTCCAAGACAATTCCAAGGCTGGGACTAGCCAAGATCAAATTAAGACTGAGTCATTAAGCTAAGTCATCACTAGTCTAATTCGTTCATTTTTTCCAGTGATTAGGCTATGCTTTCTAGAATTACTTTTTCTCAAACTTGCATGCCAAAAAAAGATAACGTGAATGTTGGTTTTTTTTTGTTTTTTTTGTTAAAAACTCTTAATTTTGCGAGACTAATGTTCAAATACAAAACAAGTCCAAGTACATATGGCAACAAGTTGGAGATCAAGTCCAAGTCAATACAGAAAATGTTTTGAGACCGGACTTGAATCCTACAACCTTATTGGTGAATAAAACACAGTGGAAAAAATAAGGTTTAAGAGCAGATCAATTGTAAATTGAGGTGGGTGAAGAAAAACCCCCATTACTAATCATATCGTCTCAGGGAGTTTTTCCTTGCCACTGTTGCCTCCGGCTTGCTCATTAGGGATAAATTCATACATTTAAGATTTATATCCTGAATGTATTTATTTCTGTAAAGCTGCTTTGTTGCTATGTCCATTGTTAAAAGCGCTATACAAATAAAACTGAATTGAATTGAATCAAATTACTGAGAAGTGCACTGCTATAATATCCTATCAAATCATCTCTTATTTCTTAAAAAATAAAAATTTAAAAATTTAAAAATGTGTGTGCATGCTATGGCTTTTATAATGCCAAATATCATTTTACTCGTATAACTAGCTGGCTTGCCATCTGATGTCACAAACAAACTTGTATACTTGTATATATATTTTTATTTAAAGGCAACAGTCCAAAACTAATAATCATAGTCAAACAACAAGAAATGGGTCAAAAGCCCTATTAAGAGAATATTGGTTTTGCATAGGGAGGTGGGGTAATTTTACAGGTACAACTCTGCAGGCTACATAATGTCTGCACTGGGACACCATATCGAAGGAAAAAGAAAATAAAGGCATTCAAATAAAAAAAGAGTATGATCCCACATGCTATTTTTAGTTAACCTCAGTAATATTGTCACCTACAGCACGTGCAAAGCCATCATTTTCACACATGCCATGATATCGTGATTGTCGTTGTAGTATAAATGAATTCGTGATGCAATAATGATATCACTGTGTGACACAGACATCCAGGTTTATAAGAAATGAAGCTGCTAAAAATGTGTTCCATGTTAATTTGCACTAGACTCTATGCAAGAGTTTGCAAGAGTTATTGTATTCTAGTTGTCATTCTGAATAAGGCATAAACAAGAAAGGGAAGAGGCTAAAATTCAATGATGAATATAGAAAGAGAATAAGCCTCGGTAGGTAATGTACACAGAAACATTAGCTTTAGCATGGGAAGAGTGACACACAAAGGGGAGGGGTAACCGTGGTTAGTATAACCAGCAGCCTAGTATAAATTACTAGGCAGTAATGTTTTCTGTTTTAGAACTACATGTCCGAAATGAAACCTTATACCTGCTTCATGAGTGTAAAGCTATATACAGCCAGTCTCAGTATTTATGATATTCAAAACAGACTGCTATTACTATTCTCTTATCTCACTCTATTCACTGTGACTATAACATCTCACTAATATCTGTTTTTTGTTTTATTTTGTTTTTGTTTTGATGTGTTATATACACATTCCTACACCACTACACCATATGGCTTTTCTAAGTCTTAGTTCGCTAGATAGTGCTATAGCTTTGGTAACAAAATGATACCATACATTCTCATTTAACAGACACTGAAATCAACAGCAGCAGCAAAGCCAACTCTGTGGATGTGATGTCGGAAGTTACATCCATCCAGAAGATTTCAAGCATTGTGAATAATATGGACAAGGAGGTAATGGAGAAAAAGAGGAAACAGGACTACGCAAAATCTTGGGACAATCTTTGTTTTCTTACATATTTGTTCTTGGATATCATTTACATGTTATGTGTATTCGGCATCTTCAAAACACAGCAGTGTAACAGTAATAAGATGAATTTTTAAAACGACAATCAAGAACTTGTATTTCTCTGTTTTTGTTGATAACACTTAAATACTCTAACCAATACAAATATAAAATTATAAATCTGTGAGGTAAGAAACTCATAAATGTAGTATGTTTCATTAAAAATCATCAATAAATCAACATTTTATTCACTTTTGCATGGACACGTGGCTCATTTATGTGGCTGAGTGAATGAAAATTAAATATATAACATTAATATAATAATAACATTGTGAGACATGTCCTAAATGACATTTGTGTAATGTAACCACTGTAAATGTGAGTTTTACTTCAGTAGTGGGATAAATATAAGAATATTATATTCTGTCAAAATATTGTCATACAAAATACAGCTTTCGATTTGCTTTTTGCTGTTCTTTCTTTCTTTCTTTTTTTTAAAGAATTAATTCCCAGTTGCATTTCATTTTCAACAGTGTGTTGCAGTCACGCCACAATGAAACCCGACCTCTGTCCAATCACCATCCTAAGCCATACTTTATTGTTGGTAATATGATTTAAAAGAAAAAGGAAAAAAAAACCTTCCAGCTCACAGCAGGATCTATGAGCTATGTTATTAAATTACTTAGACTTACTTTCAGCGATGAGTAGTATCACAATTTATCAATGAAACTCCTACAGTTTCTGTTCCATTAGAACAGCATCATATCGTAAATAAGAATCTGCGTGAACGTACTCCAGTTAGTTTCTCTTACCAAGTGTATGTGTAAAGATTTTATTTTTGTGTTGTGTTGTAACACATGCACGTGTATATTCCTCCAGTTATTTATTTATTTTTTTCAATGAAGTATATTATGCAATCATAAACGTTTTACATTGTTGAAAATGATTTTGTAATTATGTAACTACAACATACCTTCCCTAAAGAGAAGGTATGCTGCAGTTGCATGGATGTACATCACGCTCAAAATTCAAGTTGAATATGTAAAACGACAATGTATTTCATATTACATTTTCATTAGACATTTTCATGCAATTTATTTATTTTTTTTCCGTTTAGTGTACAGTGGCCCTGTCCTGATGGGTTGATTGACAGGTGAAAGGTGGTGATAACATAAGATAGCTTATCTTTCCATGGTGGTTAATAATGAGATGTAAAAAAATAAAAATAAAAAAAAAATAAAAGTGAATCTGATTAAATGCCATCTGATCAACAAACCTATTTTTTTTTTACAGCAGCAACAGCAGATTCTGGAAGTGCGGATATCGATATGTCCAGTATGTCTGATATTTTACCCTAGTCATTGGACTTTTGCCATATCATCATTGTTACCTGTAAATAATATTGACTACACACAATTATTTAATCATGATTTATTACAGTCCAAACAAACAACCTAGTCTGCAATTTTTATCCACATTTAAGTAATTTATATGCAATTATCATGGGAATTGTGGTAAATTAAGAAACCTCCTAAATAATCAAAAAGGATAATCATTAATGGAATTACAATAGAATCATCCCACTCACAATATACAACAATATATTTAGGTCTTGGCACATACTGACAGCATACAGTGTGGCTATTTCCGATCTGGGCTACATTCTAGAGGAGAATTCTAGGGGAGAATGAACTAAACTGTTTTAAAAAATAAAATAAAAAGCCCATATGCACTTGGTCAGAGAAAAGAATCTGCAACAGTTGCAAGAGTTTCCCACTAAATGTCAGTACAAGAAAATAAATTAGAACATTAGCAGCGCCAACGTTGTCAAATCCTTAGGGTCCTTGTGATTTGCTCACTGCCTGTGGAAAAAAATAAAAATAAAACAGCTCTATTAACTGCATCTGCTTGCATACCTTATGAATAAAAGTTCAAATCTCAGGAAGCACTATACCTGCTTAAAAAGCTGAAGGCCGAGATAGCTGGTTGCCACGTTTTTCAGATTGGTTCCACCCCCGACTTTGCATTTGACGTACCCATAGAGGTTAGCCCACTGTAACACAACTCCCATAATCACCACCGCCTGCATGAACACAACAAGTAAAGACAAAGCAGAGTAACAAAGCTGACAGGAAAAAAAAAATAATAATAAAAAATAAATAAATAAATAAATCTGTCTATAGAGCCAGTGCTGGAATCTGGCAACTCAATTATCATCAGTATATATGCAAGAATCCCAAATGTACATTGAAGAAGCAAGATCGGTACATATAGCTACACACAAAACAAAACTGCAAGTGTAATGTGTTCAGTTAGGATCGCTTTACATGAGGATGGACTACTAATACACTGAAATATATTTACTAAATATAATTCCTTATAAAAGTAATTAGTGTAAAAATGTCTTTTTGTCATTAGGTTCAAATGCCACATAAGGCTAGCAGAGTCAGTGTGTTAATGAATGCTGCGTGTCTTTTCTTGCTTTGTTGGAGGATGTTACACACACTGGCATTCGGAGCACAATTTCAGGAACTGGACCAATTTCTTAACTGAATTGATACATTTGTGGCAGCAGCTAGAACCTAAGGTGGAGAAAGAAACGAGGTGAACAAATGCGATGTCTGTTCAACCATATGTTTTTTGTTTTTTTTTTAACTACAGGAACATTTCGGAGAGAAATTAGGTACATAGTGGGTGATTCCCAGCCATGCTTTAGTAGGATAATATCCACAGTGTTGAATGCTACAATTTCTCTTGGCTCAACCTTTATCTTGTTCCCCTACACCACAGATTCCTAACCTTGGTCCTGGAGTACCCCATATCCAACACGTATGATTGTTTTCAATGCTCTAATACGCTTGATTCAATTAATCACCTAATTAAGGGTAGAGGCAGTGGTGGCTCAACAGTTAAGGCTCTGGGTTACTGATCAGAAAGTCGGGAGTTCAAGCCCCAGCAGAGCTGAGATGAAGATGAAGTGGGTGTTTTATAGTAAACACTAAAAATCTGCAGGACAAGGGGTACTCCAGGGGCATGGATGGGAACCTGTTGCCTACACCGTATGATGTTGTGTACACGTGTATGAAACAAGACTTCTGTGCAATTACTGGTTTTCCCAATGTCAACTGCTCAACTGTATTTTTGTAGCAGTTAATGTGCTATCAGGAAATGAATTCGGTTACATAAATCACAG
>CM042554.1:4260694-4305694 GCA_023630585.1 Cranoglanis bouderius
GTGTGCATAACGCACTCATAACAACTCCACATTCCCTGTAATGCCAATACCATGTCAGTGTCACTGCTGTGATGAGAATGATCCATCACCCAAATAATATCTGGTCAATCATGCTCCTTTTCCAATGACGCATAGCAATTGTATAGCTACAAAGAGACCTAGATGTTTTGAAGAAAAATGGTAAATTTTAAACATATTAGAATTCTTATGCCATGTTTGCCTCCTAAAATCATAATATATTTTATTACATTTTAGACTGATACGTCCATTCTTTAAAAAATGGTTTAAACATCCAAATGTGTTCATGGACAAAAATATGTGAACATTACAGAAAATACTATTTACTACACACTTTATGCTGCTGATCATTTTTGTCTTGTTCCTGTATAATTTATAAATTGTTTCAATTCATGAATATTTTGGGGATATCTTTTCGGATCAGCTTGCCTGAGATCACAACTGCAACGTGACTGAGGTCGGGACTCTGATCTTAACATTCTAATGCAGAGAATTTCTTTGGTTTCATCTGTCGGACTGGCCTGCGCAAAGACATGATCTGATGTGCTATTGCAACAGATAACCGAAAAGAGAAACAGTTGCTCCTTTAAACTGTTATTGTGGACAGAAAGACATTGACTGTCCTACCTTCACTGTCCAAAAGTCACATGACAGCAGGAGAATGATGGTGACCATGCAGGCAATGAAGCTGCTGCTGATGTGTTCACACAACAGATAGACCAGGACAGCACTTACACGGAAGAAAAGGTGGAAGAAAGACGCCAAAGGATGCCTGAGAAATTAAAAAAAAAATGTATATATATATATAAATAATCAAATCAGTGATGCTTCCAGAAACGGCTTAAAATGGTAAATAAACAACAAAAGCATTAAAAAAAAATGGGGGGGGGGGGGAAACAAAAAGACAAGGATGAATTGATCTGAACAGATACGAGGCTGCATTCAGACTAGACTGTGTGAGGTAGTTCATTTATCATAAGTCAAAACAAAACAAAACTTTATAGTTCTGGGACTCACTGGATTTTTGACTTGCTCCTGTTGGCTGCATTCTCGTCCTCGTCAAAAAGTGGAACATCACCCTGTGAATCCTGTTGACACCAGCCTTATTAGTTAATGCAGCCGTACGTTCTGGTAGTGAAGATCAATCAGCGCATTTTAAATGAAATGACACATCATAAAAATAAATAAATAAATAAATAAATAAACCAACCCACACGCTAGCATAAGTCTCACGCGCTGCGGTACGGAAAGTCAACCATAAAACCTTCATGAACTTAGGTGCCAATAGTACCGATTTTACTATTATTACAGCTTATAATAATAACAACAACAACAATAATAATAATAATAATAATAATAATAATAGTTAAAAATCTATAAAATCTTCACCTGTCTTAACATTTCGAAGTTTGTTCCACTTCCTGGTGACGTGTATGTAAACAAAGGTAGCCGAGGATCTGCCAGAAGGACCCCTGCACTTCTCTAGCAAGAAGGCTGAATCCCAAATGGCTTCACTAACGCCCTCTATATTTGCATAAACGGTATATTTCTACACCATAGTGCACTATGTAGTGTACATGCCATGTCCGTTAATTTGCTATTTGGCATTCAGCCTATGTCTATGTACACTACCATGCGCTGCTTTCAAGAAACTCGAGTTTAAAACGCAACTTTGTAAAATAGCTAAAACAGATTATATGAACAGAAAAGAAAAATCGTGTTTTTTAATTGTAATTTTAAAAGGTGTTTCACTTCAAAGACATGACTGGTTCATGAAAGAATGCTTACGCACACAGTCATCGGCCACATTGTTAGGAACACCAAACTAATACTGGGTAGGATCCCCTTTGTACGGTGGCCCGTGGCATTGCTTCAGCAAAGTTAACCGAAACTGAAGACCAGGTAATATTTCTCCAGTCTTCAACTGTCAAGTTTCAGTGAGCCTGTATCCACTGTAGCCTCAGATTCCCGTTCTTGGCTGACAGGAGTGGAACCCAATGTGGTCTTTTGGTGTTGAAGCCAATCCACCTCAAGGTTTGTTATGTTGAGCATCATGATATGCTTTTCTGCTCACCACAGTTTTAGAGAGTGATTATTGGAGTCACTGTAACCTTCCTGTCAGCTCAAACCGTTCTGCCCGTTGTCCTTGGACCTCTCATCAACAAGGCGTCTCCCCCACAGAACTTCTGCTTGTTGGATGTTTTTTGTTTTTCGCACCATTCTGTGTAACCCTTGAGACTGTTGTGCTTGAAAATCCCAGGAGATCAGCAGTTTCTGAAATCCTCACACCAGTCCACCTGAGCCCAACAACCATGCTGCTGTCACTGAAATCACAATTTTCCCAATTCTGATGTTTGATTTGAACAGAAAATGAAGCACTTGACCTGTATCTGAAAGATTTTATGCATGTTGGTGCTGCTGCCACATGATTGGCTGATTGGGTAATTACATGAATGAGCAGGTGTACAGGTGTACAGGTGCATTTTTTTTTATTCTTTGTAAAGGAATTAATAGCCTTTTTGTACAAAGCCGGGACATACTGCATATGGTCTTCTCTATCCTCTGGCTCAGGTGTTCTCAAAAATGTTCAACCAGGCACCCATTTAGCTGTAAAATAAATTTCACAGACCTTCTTGGTACACATTTATTTCATGAACATAATATAACTATTCACATATTTAGCTCATTACTTTTCATATATATATTTATTTATTTTAAAAATATGTGTACAATAATATTCATGTTATTTATTAGAGCCATAGAGCTTTTTTATTTTTTCCTTTGTCCATCTATCCTCTGACAATTCCATTTTACTACACTGTCAGAGCTGTAAACATTGTGCTGTACCCAAACAGACCACATTCAGTGAAAACCAACATTAAATGGTTTATGTCTCTTTGACATGGATCATGGATCCATTGTACATTCACAGCATTTTGGCAGACACCCTTATCCAGAGCAACTTACAACCCCAATTCCAAAAAAGTTGGGACACTTACTTTTCCAGCCTTTTGTTGCCCCCGTCCCAACTTTTTTGAGAATTGTTGCAGCCATCAAATTCAAAATTACTTAATCTTTTTCTTAAAATGGTACATTTCCTCAGTTTAAACATTTCGTATGTTTTCTATGTTCTCTTGTGAATAACATATGGGTTTATGAGATTTGCAAATCATTGCATTCTGTTTTTATTTACATTTTACACAGCGTCACAACTTTTTTGGAATTGGGGTTGTACACTTAACTCATTTTTTATACAACTGAGCAGTTGAAGGATAAGGGCCATGCTCAGGGGCCCAGCCCCTGCGCAATAGTCCAACATCTTGAGCTACCAGTGCATGAGAGTTGCTTGTGATAATTCTTGATCTAAATATATACAAAATAGTTTCAAAATTGTTTAAGCTTACTGAAGGTGTTCAACTATATTAAAAGTTTCCTAATAATTAGCTCAGGTAAGTCTGCATAGCCTTTTCAAGTGTCACATGAATTTTCTAGGACAGAATGTTGTTTTAAGATAAAAAAAACAAGCTGGTCTCCAGGAATGTGTCCAGTATGATTTTAACTGTGGTAAATATTTGACTGCCTGAACAGCTGTAATGAATTCTCATTAACAAGTTTTAGTGTTTCATGTGATAGTCACATCACTACTGAGAGACCAAAGGTCCATCTTTCCTCTTTCTTACAACGGATTTCATACCCTCTCACGATGGCAACCAGACAAGTCCTTTTTATTTTGCTCTCTATGCTTGGTTCTGCATGTGCGCTGTACAAGCAGTGGGTTCCAGACACCAACTTTGAAAATGTGACAAACTGGGACAAAGGTTCTGTGCCCTGTGGAAGTGACCAAGTGGTATTTCCAGCCTCTAGTAAAGTAGCTGTGTATGTGGAGGAAGCTCATACACTTTCTGGAATGCATCTGCCTGTGGATGGAGAGTTTATTCTGGCCTCAGGAGCTGGTTTTTCTATTAGAGAAGGTCAGGATCCTAGCTGTGGAGTAAGTGTCACTACCAATTTCAGAGACTCTGACTCTCTGATGTGGTTTGATCCAGCTCTGTGGAAGGCTGCTTCCTCATTTGATCACCTACAAAGCGGGCCATATCTCTTCTTTGTCCATGAAGAAACTGTACCTTGCCGGCATGATGATGTAGTGTTCCGGGACGGCTCATCTTTCCGTGTGGATGTATCAGCACATGAGAACAGCATTCCTGTGAATAGCATGTCGGTGCTGGGGAAGAAGTTCAGTGACGACTCTGACTTCTCACAGTACACCAGTTCCCGTCTGGGGAAGCTGCAGTTTCATGGATCTTCATCAGTCAGAGTCAGTGGATCAGCCTGCAATGATATCACTGGATGTGAGTGTGGAAATTCAGGCAACCATGACCGGATCTGCTCAAATGTCAAGTGTCCAGAGCTGGACTGCAAGAAACCCTTGTACCCAGTGGGACACTGCTGTGATGTCTGCGGTGCCATCATGACTATTCATTTCTCTGACAACTTCAACATTGAATCCTACCGCCAGCGACTGCAGCACCTCTTCCTCAGCTTGTCTAAGTATAAATCCATTCAGATGGCTTTGTCAAAAGTCTCAAAAACTCAGAGACTGATGCAAGTCATTCCTTATGGAATCACCCGAGAGATCCAGGTGGTTCTCTTGGATGAAAGTACTGGAAAGCTGGCTGAGGCCCTTGCTCAGGATATACTAAGAGACATTGAAGCCCAAGGTTCTCATCTGGGCATAGAAAGTGCTGAGTTTCATACGTCATCAGGAGCAAGTAGTGGTGATGTACTTGGAATGAGTGGAGCAGAGGTGGCTGGGGTTATTCTGGGTATTCTGGCTTTGGTGGCTCTCCTGGCTCTGTTTGTAGTTCTCCACCGTCGGGGCATGCTCAGAGTGCCAAATTTACCCTCATTGAGTAGCTGGAGGAAAGATAGTGAGATTGGGGATCTGGGTGGGCCTCTAGACCATGGTTTTGACAACCCCATGTTTGAGAAGCAAAACACTTTGCAACAGATCCCTGGGCTGTATGGAACAGAGAGTCTGAATGGTATCACCTTAACACATTCAGGTGTGCACTTTGTGAATCCTGTGTATGATGAAACTGACTTTAATGCATGATGCTGATTAAATGGTAGTGACATTACTGTCACTTCTCAAAGATTTAATTGATTCATGCTTCACTTCAGTTGCTGAAATGCAAAATGTAAAGCCTTTCAGAAAAATGCATAATTAAATAACACTGTAGTGATTAGAACATTTAGTTGGCTCATTGCTTGTCTCAGTAATGTTTTAGCAAGAAAAATGTATGATTTATTAGGATTTTGATGAATCACATCAAATAAAGTTTAGAACAAGTACACCTCTGGATCTTTCTGATGCACTCACAACATTGTAGACCTTATTAGAAATAATTTGAAACATGAAATTGTTTATCATTGCAAGTCTGAACTTGATCCTGGCTTAACTAGAACGACTGTATTGTCCTTCTTAGAGAGCCAGAAGACAGGGTATAACGGCTCCCGGAAGCTAGCAGTAAATTTTTTAAGAAGTGTCATAGTCTCAGCTATACCATAGAAGGCCAGCAGACCCTTTTCATAGTCTATGTAGCATCCAATCCTGTGGAAATTCTCTACTTCGAGAGACGTTTCTACATCAGAGTGCCATGCTGAGAAGCCATGGCTTTCTCGTCCAATGCACCATGAAAAGTCATTGCCTGTTATACAGCTGCTGCTTTCTTGACCTTTACGATCAATGCTTTTGTATGTGAGTCCCGTGTAAGCACCTTCTCCGCTCAGGTCCACCTCAAAGTAATGGCGGCCCATGTAAAGGCTCTCTGAGGTCATCACCTGTCGCCAATGCTCAAAGCGCTCGGGAGTGTCAGGGTAATTGTGTTGCCAGGGTGTGGTATTGCTGGCTTTTCTGTTGTCTTCAGTGAGTCTCAGGAACTTGTGTGTGGAGTCAGGATTGAAACTCAGGTTGCTGGCATCTGTACATCATGTTAGTACAAATATAATCAATACAAATACAATCAATGTGCTTTACGCTTCTTAAAAAAAAAAAAAAAAAACATTCAAGAACATTCATGACATTACCTAGAATTATTTAAGTGGAATTATCTCCAATATGGTGAATACATAAAATCTTCCTCTTGTCTAACTTCAACTATTATGTATATTCACAGTTTACAGTTTTAGCTATGTATGATCTTTGCTTTACCATTTGTCAAAATGGAAAGAGAAAAGAAATGAACCTACATTTAAGAAAGTCATCTCTAGTCACAGGCTCAGGGTCAAACGCTTGCCGCTTGATTGGAGAACTTGGGTGTACCAACGTCATAATACCTAGTGTCTCTGTGTTTGAAATTCAGGTGTCAGTCAGATGAAAATACATGCATGACTGTATGAAATAAGTCTATTTCTTTTGCACTTACCACTTTTACAAAGTTCCTTGAGCTGAACACTGTATGTGGACAGCAGCAGATCACACAAAGCCTGAGTTGATTCTTTAACAATGCAACTAAAAGTGGTCAGTCGGTCTATGAGGCTGATGTATATGCCAGGTAAGCACACGTCCACTGAGCCCTTTTTCCACTCTGTGTATTCCTGCAGGAGAGGTTGAGCAATTAAGACACTTATCTGATACATCTTTTTCTTTCTCCTCCTCACTTTCTGGGGTCTCAATCATTTTTATTATCATCTGCATCTCTGTTTGTTGATAAATATATAATGTCTGGAGCTGTCTGTTTGTCATCAAATTATGCTAGTCACTATTAAAAATTCATAATCATATTAAGAATGTTGCTATCGGATATAGATACAATATAACAGAATGCAGAATTTTATTAATTGCCCAGACTGGCTCTGTAATCCATCAAACATGACACCATTAATGAATGAATGTAATGTATGAAAAGAATTGCTGAAAGCCAATGGGGACATTTGAGCATATTTTACTTTGCTGGTGTACTATTTTATGATTTCCATTAGTGATAACTGGCCTATTCATTTTTATTAATTATTTGAAACATATTTTTAATTAAACACACATTAATAACCTCAAATGGTTTGGTGACCAGTCTTACCTGTAAAAAATCCACATGTTTCTTATTCTTTGAAAATCGCTCCACTTGACCCATGGTCTTCTTCAGCTCAAGCATCTTCTGCTTCAGGTGGCTGTGGATGCTCTCTGCTTGGCTCACTGCCTGCTTGTGTTCCCCTTCCAGAAGGTCAAAAGCTTTCTTTCGGGCGTCCTCAATCGCATTTTGCAGGACTGAGAACTGCTGCTCAATTTCAGCATGAACCCCAACTACTGAGCTCTGCGCAGATTCATAGGTTTACTTTAAAAACCAAGATAAAGCTGATGTATAACCATTTATGGAATGGATCGAATCACATTTGTGTGGTGGCCTGGGAAAACCCATCACCTTGTGAAATTTTTGACTTTTTTTTTTTCTATATCTAGTTCTGAAATTGTCAGGTTTCCTGATCTGAAAAATATTTCTCTTTTCCATGTACAGTATCTCAACCTGATATAAAGTAACATTTTAAATTCTGGGTTACCCCCAAAAGTGAAAAGGGAGAGAGATGCATTTAAAGATTCCTGTATTCCGGTATCTGATCCCAAACTAAATTAATTGGACTTATGGAACATAGCTATTCAGCACCTGGATCAAATCTTGACATGTACTGTATGAGGAAAGCACACGTAACTAGCAAGATTTTAGACATATTTACACAGACTCCAGTTTTTCGGCACTGAACTTGTTAAACTGGCTTCTTACCCAACATGATCTTTGCAGGGAGACAGTCTACCCAAGATTAAAAAGCCAAGGAAACATTTCCACACTGTTTGGCTGAAATATATTTATAGTTATAGTATGTTACAGGCATACACCCCATATTTACACCAAATTATTATGCCTGATTATTTGTCTTTTTAGGCAGTTCACCAGAACTCACAGCAATATATGAGTTTTCGCAGAACGGCTCACGTATATTGTAGCTGTATCCTAACATTACCTGCAAGGAAGCTCATCAGCATGTGTATGAACAGAGAAATAGTGAACTGTGAATTAGTAAACTGTTTCTCACTTCGATGGATGTAGAGTTACTCTGTAGCCTGTTAATGGCCTGTTCTGCAGCTGTTAAGGTCTTCAGCATTTCCTTCTGTTTCTGCTGTAACTCACTCTTCAGATGGACACACACACACACACACACACACATTCAGCATTCACTATTGTGCTCTCATATCAAAGAAAAAACAATAAACTATTAATAAAACAATTAACTTGTAAGGCATTGTACCAAAACATTCACTTTTTCCATGTTACAAATTAAGAAATCTCTGCATTACAGGAAGGGGCAGGTTTTACAAATACACAAGCTTATAGAGACTACAAAGTCTATTCTTTTAACAGTTTTGTGTGTTTTAGAAAGGGTATTGTTGACCAAGATCACTGTAAACAACTGACTCCAGTTGTGGTGAAAGGAAGCCCTTCATCTGTGTAACCTGTGCTTTGAAAACCTTAAACTGGTTCAATATTTAACTAAGCCAAGGTGCCCCAGAGATACAGTTGGTAACCCTTAGGTTCCTTTCAAAATGTTCTGTTTATTGTTTTTTTTTTTGTTTGTTTAGTTTAAATAATAATAATTAATAAATAATGTGTAATTATTGTGTTATTATGTGCTCAATATCTCTTGTTAAAATGATGAGTCATTGATAAAACTCATACTTATACCGGTTGTTTATACACGTACATGAAATAAAAATGCTAAAAGGACTGAAGTCCAGCAATAATAATATATTTGTATCGAGTCTAATAATAATATATAATAACATAATATAATACATAACAGTATGTTTCATTTCTAATACTTTCTAACACTTAAGGTCTCTGAACAAAATGAAATACTTTTCATTTTTTCCCCAGTCCATGTCACATGACCTCGATCTCAGTGTGTATGCACTGCCAAAGGGTTTTCTGTGTCTATTTTATTAAATACATGAGATATTAGTTATCAAATTAAATACACACATAAAAGTATTATACAAATATATAAAAATAAACATATTGCTATAAAAAAAGTATTGCTCTAAAATGAAAACAGATGGCCTGGACAATAAGACTAAGCAGATAGTACACTCACTGCTAAGTAGTAAATAGAACATAGACGGTCAATAGCTTAAATTTCATACCTCTATATGTTTGCGTGCCTCATCTACTGGAGTGACATTGTGCCCTTGGTGTCCTTCTGTCTCACACTGTGGACAAATGCAGCAGCTGTCCTTCATACAGTACATCTGCAGTTCCAGTTGGTGATGCTCACATGTGCGCTGCTCCATGTCCAGCTGAGGCTCCACTAACTTATGGCTTTGGAATTTGCTGTTCTCTAGATGCGGCCTCAGGTGCTCCTCACAGTAGGACACCATGCAGGTCAGGCAGGATTTGGACGCCTTGAGAGGTGTCTCAATACACGAATCACACATTACCTCCTCCATTTGTGGGTCACCAGAGGGTTGAGATATACTCTCTATAGGTTCTTCGTTGTTGGCTTGAACATTTGAGACTTCTTTGCTTTCTCTTTGTTCACTCTCCATGTCAGGCTGAGTGCTGGCTGGGATATGTTCACGTGAAATGGTTTCCTCCATACTCATATTTTTTTCCAGACCAGAAACAGTGTTGAAGCTTCCTGTCTGTTGAGAGAGATAAAATACAAAGCAAAACTATCATACACCCTTCTCCTTGTTGCTGACAAACCGGTATGCGCAATTGTCTGTGTCATTGTAAGCCACACCTAGAGTATGAGGCCACACCTGATTTAAGGGTCAACCTCAGCACTAAAGCTTACACACCTTCCTGTCTGTAAGCCTGGAAGAAGGGAGGAGGCAAGGCAAGCACGTAATAGAAGGAGGTCATGGAATGGGGGTCATACTTCTTGAATGTAATTTCCTCTCTTCTTTCCTCTTAGAGGAAGTCTGTCTCATAGTGTCCTGGCTTTGCCCATGTGTCTGTTGAACGTTTTTGATTTACATTTGTTCAGTTGGTATCTGCTTTTATCCAAAATTACATACAAGTAAGGCAAAATTCAGGTCAACTGTGGAGCCCCGCTCTGGGCAGAGGCAGGATTCAAACCCCCAACCCTAGAGATGTGAGGCAAACGTGCTAACCATTAAGTAATAATAATAATAATGTAAAATATTTAACCATATGAAACAATGGTTATTCGTCATCCCTGATAACAGTGCTGAGGGTTTTTCCTGAATGTTTACATTCAAGTGCATGAGTGTTCAATGTTGAGGAAAAACTGAATCTTCAAGCTTTTCTTGTGGCCTGAGTATAAATCAAGGTGGTATCACCAGGTGCTGTTCATTCATATACAGCATTGACTGAGACAGGATGAAGGCCCTGATGTTGGTTTTCAAGTTTCACTGTTTTTTAAGCCCAAAGCATTTAAGCACTAAATATACATTTACGACTAAAGTTTTTGCTAGTGAACCTTTGCGTATTCCTGGCTCGCACCCAATGTTCCCAGTATAGGCTATGGATCCAACGTGATCCTAATCAGGATAAAGCATTTACTGAAAGTAAATGAGTAAGTTTTATTTTCACCCAGGTGAAAATAGTATTGGCCACACAGTACAGCTATTATCACATGAATAAACATGAATAAACCCAGATTTGATTTTAGTAGCAATCCAATCTTGCTAATGAGCTTATATTAGGCTAAGCATAATATCATAATTAAAACCAAATACTAACAAGTTATATAACATTAGGCTATTATGTAAAGAATAAAACACAACAGGATGTGCTGTAAATAGAAAATAATCAACGATGGGGAGTTGATGGTTGTCTAATAACAGCACATCTGAAATGAAAGGTTTTGATAGTCTTATACTAAAGCTTTCACTGTTACAAAGCGCTGACACTGGAGACTTCTTCCATAAATGTTAAACAAATGTCTCCTAACAGAAAACTTCACCATATCAACAGTTACATTTGTTTTTTTTTTAAACCATTTATGTGATGTGTCTATCAAGTCTAGTCAGGTAAGTTTTTATTGTCATTCCTCTATACAGCTTGCATACATTGGAACGAAATGTCGTTTCCCCAGGACCGTGGTGCAACACAGAACAGTACGCAAGACTACATAAAGTGCAAATACACAACAGTGTGAGACAAGTGCAAGGCAATCAATACACAGGACAGAACAATAGATACACTAGACAATAAATATAGGGAACATGGGTGGTAAACTGTACATTATTTTGTAGTGTAGCAGCAATAATTATAACAGCAGTATTGGCAGCCAAAACATAATAAAAAGTGACCGATGCAGCTTTGTAAAGTGCAGGTGTGCAATGGTATTGGGTCCTACTGGGTTAGGTGTTTGACTAGCTCAGGTGAGTGTTGGGAGGCAGCATGGTGTTGGGTTATCTGACTGCCTCAGGGAAGAAACTGTTGTGGAATCTGCTGGTGGTGACACAGATGCTCCTGTACCTTCTGCCAGATATCAGGAGGGTGAAGAGTCCACGAGAGGAGTGAGAGGGGTCGTCCGCAATACTGTGTGTGAGCAGCTCAACTGAGGAACACAGGTTTATTTATTTTATCAGGACTTCACAGTATGGATTAGACAAGGCATATTCACACAGAGAGATAGAATACATATTTTTAAGCGAGGAACCTTTTCATACAGTAGTTAGCCAGAACTTTGGTAAATCAGTGAGACAACAAGAGCAAAATAAATTCAAAACATTTCTCACAAAGCTACAGTACAGCTATTGTCACATTTTCACATTCTTTACATAACTCCTTCTTGTAACTTCTTTCTTTCTCTGCATCGTTCCTTTCACAGATCTGTTATCAGTAGAACCTATGAGACTTAACCTGTCAGAGATGGTTAAGACTAAGAAAGCTGGTGAGAGTGGAAGGGAAAGGCCCAACATTGTTTCCGGTTGATTGTTCTCCTTTCAATACAGCTTGGATTTATAACTGACTAAACAAACACTGACTATTTATAAACATGATCATAAACAGGTAGGCACAGTAGAACTGAGGGGGATGATCAATCAGTTCTGAATTTCCTGGATGCCATTTTTGTTTTGGAAAAATCGTGACCTCGGGATTATAAAGTTATAAATATGGCATTTGGGGCAAAAATCAGTTAACCACATAAACTTCATACCAGGGCAAGTTTTTTGATATAATGTTAAAAAAAACCAACTTGATTTGTTAAAGTTCTATCTGTTAGCCAATCATCGTCCAGGTTGAACATAGGATAATGTTCTTTTCAATGTTCTTTCAAGCCCCCCCCCCCCCCCCCCCCCACAGGCTTGATGCAGTGATTGCAAGCAAGAGATATGCGACCAAATATTAAGTGATATTTACTTTCATTTTCTTTAAGACTATCTGTTCCTGTACTTTCACTCACCTAAAATTGGGTGGTTTGCCACCAAAGGGTTGATGTTCTAAGTTGTGTAAAACATCTAGATGTGTATCAGGAAATGAAAGCTGAAATTCTGATCTATTGTCTCATATTCATCTTTTGTTCTCAAACCCAAATGTCTTCGGTGTATAGCAAAAACAAAAGAATTGGCCTTGGCGTTCCAATACTTTTGGATACATTCTGTACATCACAAATTTGAACAAATCGCAACGTTACTAGGGATATAATGCAGTTTAAATTTTTTTTTGAATACATCATTATTCTAGTTAACAAGCATTTCTTGGTAAAAGTCCAAAAGACACTGAGATACTGTTCCAACCACCGCGACATACCACATTGTATGAGTTTATTCACTGGCTGTGAACATTTCTACTGTAGCACATTTCTGACCTCTGGTGCTACAAGTGTGCCAAAGCAAGTACTGACTTTTCCTTGTGTGCATCAGTTATGGTTCCTGTTTGAGTGTGGTTCCAGGGTGAAAAAAATGATTTTCCAAAAAAATACTAATATATTTACATCCCATTTATTTTCTTCTTCCAAATAAGAAAAAAAATTATAACTGAAAGGCTTCAATTGGTATATCATAGCTTTCTTTTTTTGAACCCCAAGGCAAGTTTCTGACAAAAACTGAGTGATAAGGAAGCACAAAACATAAGAAAAAGAAATCTTTTCTTGGATCTTCAGTCCTCGAACAGAGATAAATGATGTTTCTTCTCATATGTTAACCCTGTAGCCATAAACTAACATGCTCTGTCTTTACACACACTTCCTCACTCTTCTGATATTACCCTTCTATTGCTATTGTGTGTGTGTGTGTGTGTGTGTGTGTGTGTGTGTGTGTGTGTGTGTGTGAGATCTAGGTTAAGCTTTTCTATCTTCTGCAGTAGAGACAGGTCCTTCACATGGTCTGTAATGTTGGACATTAGAGTGTGTTTAGAGTAAACAATTGCTGGAATATAGAAATATTGAAATATTTTTTGCACCAGAAATGCATGTGTGTGAATTTGCATGCATGTTATGCTAAGTTACACAATGGTTTCTGAGCTTTTTTTTTAAAATCATTATTATTTTTTTTAGAATTACTCATTCTAGGTGTAATTTCCCATTACATGTCAATAGCCCAAACGACAAATGAACAGATACAGATGAGCTAAATGTCCAAATGTTTAAAGATTAAATAAATAAGAATGGATGAGACATTTGTTTAGATTTTGTGATTATGTAAATATCTTATCACTCACATAAACAAAATCATGGTGGCATTTGACAATGTAATTCATTTGTGCTTCCTAGATTCAGTCCACACTGGAGAACTGTTTAATAATCTACAGGTAAACCGAGCATGATTTTGCTATTTAGTTGTTATCTTGAGAAATTGGGAGGGTAAAATTATGGTTTTGTGACATAGCCGGTTGCACAACGTCACCTGTTACACGTTGATATGGTCTATAAGATTAATGAACTTGCGATAATAGGTGTTGTGTCAAGTATCAGTTGTTTTGTATAGATTTTTATAGTTCCACCCTGTTCCGCCTTTCTCCTTCTCTGAGAGGCACGCTACATGTTTAGTTTCATCTCTATGCTGTGAAGCAATGTTCATTTAGATCTTATAGTGCACTGTTAGTGTACACTATAAGACAAATATGCTCATCTTTTATATATAGACAACACCTACTTTATAAAGTCTAGCCTATTATATAGAACTGTAACAGTGTAAGGATAATGATAATATGGCCATAAAGCTCATATGACCTTACTATTGCCCAACATATATCCATAACTTCAGTCTGAACAAATATAAAGTGTATTTCTTAACAACTCCAGTGGCATTTGTCAGAAATGAACATGATGTAAGCAGCTTTTGCAATTTTACTAGGTATTGCTAACATACTGTAGATGACTCTAGTGTTATTGTTGTTGTTGTTTTTTTTTTAACATGGAGCCATTTTGTGTGTGATCACTTTCCCTGGGCCAGCACTTTAATATTATTGCACCAAAACTATAAGCAGTGATAGCCAGTGATAGGCACCCAGTATTAGCTAGCAATGAGAACTCAGTGATAGAGGCTATAGCTGTATAGCTTCTATAGCTTTTATACAAGTATACTGTTATAAAGAAATAGATAATAGCACTTCAAAACAAAATAACATGGTTTTGTCTACTGTAGAAAGATAACACGATATTGTTATCTTTATGTCGTTTAACAAACACAATATGGCCACCTATACTGTGGACCAATTACACCCATATGCACTTTTTGAACATCCCATTCCAAATGTAGTCCCCCTTTGCTGTTATAATGTACATGTTTGGGCCCCTTAGTTCCAGTGAAGGGTAATTGTAATGTTACAGTATTGTGTGCTTCCAACTTTGAGGCAACAGTTTGGGGAAATCCAACATACAGTATGGGTGTGATAATAATAAACCCTCTTTCAAAGTCACTCAGATCTTTTCCTCTTGTCATCTTGGTCAACCGGGCCTGTTTAGAATTTTTATACAAGTCACAGAGCATGGTAGGATGTTAATTGGTTAATCTTTTAATATCATACAGTAGACCTGTCTGGAAGCATCTGCATTTGTTATGTTTCTCCATGCATTTATTAATAGCCAACTAGCCATTACAACAGTTTCCTACATGCAGATGTGTATAGTAGAATATACATTATATAGAGCATGTACTCTATATGCAGTATATACTACACTATATACTGTATGTACAGATCTGCATGTACAAAATTATTGTATTGGCTAGTTATAGAGTATATAGAGTTTACTGTATATCTAGAATATATTGTATATCTACAATATATTGTATACACATTCTAAAAACCACTGGGTTAAAAACAACCCAAAATTGGTTATTTTTAGCCCAACAGCTGGGTAAATATAGGACAGAACATATTTTGGGCTAAACTAACCCATCAAGTTGGGTTATTAATTTTAACCCAGCAAATGGGTTGTTTTTTCTATTTATTATAACATTTATTTCATAAATGGGTTAATATTTTAAGGGTTATTTTTACCCTTTGAAACTGTCAAATATACCACATTAAAAACAGATATGTCAACATGGTATCTCCTTTGTTTACACACAAGAAGGTGTTCAGAAATGTATTGCTAGAGCTGCTAAAGGGGTGTTTATATATAGACTTTGAAGTAAATAACTCAAATAAGTCATATATTTAAGACGAAAACATCAGATTTTGATCAAAGGAGACGTTTAAAACATCTAAATAACTGAGTAACCAACTGAAGAAGTGGAGCACCTTCTTTCATCCTGTTGTTGGTAGAAAGTTTTAATCACCAACTATGCCATAGATATCCATGGCCAGGAGGATATGACTAGCTTTCCTTTCTCACTAGCCAAACACAGAGAATTGTTAACTCATGTAATTCATATAGGGAAGTTAGTGCTCTTTTTGGCTGTCACCTAATGTTGCAAGAGGAACTGTTCATGAAAAAGGTGTCATGTCTGGCTTTACATATCTCAGGCCTTCATTTGCACTAGGGAATGCTCTTAAGCAGGGATGTGGAATTTAAGGTGTAATGTAATGGAATATTTTTTTTTAAAAATCTCATCAATTATACTGTAGATGATTTATAAGACAATAAGTCAGTCAGCTAATGGATGATTAATGAACAAAACAGGTTTTATTATTCTGTAATTTAAAAAAAAAAAAAGAAAAGAAAAAAAAGATAAAACCCACAATAAGCCGTAGCATTTTGTTGTGGAATTCGGTAAGAAAATGTCAATTTAATGATCTTATTGAAGGTGTGCTTTCAAAATGCTGTGATTTCAAGAAATGGATAATGAAAGGCTATTTAATCATGTGAATGCTGGGAAGAAAATCTGGACACAATGCTGTTACAAGAAATGTCCGATTGAAGGAACTTCCTTGGGTGTGGTCTCAAAGAGTAAGAATGCAATTTCTACAATAATCACAACAGCTGTTCTTATATATATTTTTTAATAGTTTTAAAAGTTTAGAGTGTTTATTCCATTATGGTTTTGATATTTTATGACATATAAAACCTCAGTGTTTTGTGCATGATCTACTGTTCACTGATACACCCACATTACAAGTTTATTGTCTTCAAGTATGCCCATAAACATAATATAAAATTTCATGGATTTTCAGTGATAGCTTGCATCTTTTTTTTTTTTTTTTTGCCTTCTTCTTTTTTTTCTTTTTTTTTTTCTACATTTTATGAAATTATATAAAACACATGAACAAAAGTTATTGACAAGAGATAGAGTACATAATATTTGGGTTGGATTGCATAGAAATCTATACATGTACTGTATATCAAATATTCATAGGTTTATGTGAGATTAATAGTATGTTGAAAGGAAATTTCTCTGCAGTAATATGGCATGAGTGCAAAAAAAAAAAAAAAAAGAAATCAGCAATAGTACAATTTGTGTGTCACAAAAAATACCCATGCCCCAATCCTTTAACAGAAGTATGGCTTGACAAATGTAAACAAACGAATGGAGGTCAAAATGTTCACAATGCAACCTTAGTACAGGCATTCACTGACCTCTAAAGACAGTGTTCCCACATTTGCTGCCATGTATATTGGCGATCTATAATCTGTGTTTGACATCACTTAGGCAGTGTGTAAAAGCTTCCTACATTTGAAACCCAAGCTTTTCAAATCTGCCCATGCATGCTTAATATTCAGCATAATCTATAGAAGTCTATGTCATAGAAATATCTTATAATACAGTACATCATGTCTGAAATTACAATTTACAGAGATATGTGCATGCACTGGAAGACACAATGAGAATAATGCTGATTGGGTCTGACTTCATCAGGGTTGTCAGCAGGATTTTTACTGTTATGTATGGCAATCATGGAACCTCAGCTTGATTCAGCTGTTACTGCTGGCATGCATACTTCCTTGTGTGTGCCAGTAAAGGAGGTACTATTGTCAGTCTGATATTCAAAATTTATTCCTATGGTAATTGTACCATTGTTTGTTTTAAATCCACTGAAGAGTTACATTTCCTTTCAGCGTGAGTGTCTTTCTGTCCCGTTGCATGTGAATCGAGACGTACCATCAGTATGGCCAAAATCACAGAGTAAGTCATTTGTGCTATCTGTAAAGAGAAATAGCATACAGCTGACATTGTGTATATTTTGACAGTTTGTATAGTAAACTGTGGACTACTCTGAAAAATCAAAATCTCACCACCATTTTAAAGGTCCACTATGAACTTAAAAAAAAAGCTCTGCATAGTTAAGCAGTGGCAAAATGGAGGCTAGTAACACTAATCCCATAACACTAATCCCTAGTGACTTGCTTGCTCTTTGCATGAATTTCAAGTGTGAATAATTTAGGAAACAACATGGGGGTCAACTTACAACTCTGTGTCTTCTATGCTGTCGGGATCATCAATGGTGTCCAGGCGTCTCTTGCATGCCTCAATGATCTTTTTACGGGGTCCCAAGGGAATATGGATGCTTTTGAGGTCATTGTCAGAGCACAGCAGCAGTGCATCCAGGTCAATCTTCTCTCGCTTAAAGATAGGGATGAACTCATTCATGCACTGGCCAGCCAGGAATACCTCAAGTGGAGTACTCTCTGGCTCATCGTCATCATCCAGTCCTAATTCCACCTCATCCCAGGGAAGCTCCTTCATGTTCCTTGCCTGGAGGCTTCGAGCACTGCCGATACTATCCTCATCTACACTGGGAGATCGCTGAAGACGACTGCGCAGACGGACGTTTGGTGCCCTCCCATTGCTGGCCATGCTGCCCTCATCACGAGAGCCTATGCCAAAGAGTCCCCCGCTCACATAGTTCCGCCGGAAGACCATGGTACCCAGGCCTGGTCGGTTGAAAAGTGAGTCATGGCCCGAGTCAGTGCTGATCTCCGAGTGGGCCATGTCTGCTCCATGAAGGTCTGGCTCGCTAATGGCACGCGAGATGGCATCTTCATTGTCCCGTGGGAACATATCACGGATGTTTCGCCGACCACGGTCTTTTGAGTTTACGTAGGTGCCTTGCTTTAGGAACATGACATCATTACCCAGCTGTAGACCAGAAAGAGAGCGCACACTCTTCCTTCCATCCTCATAGATCTTGAAGGTCCCATCACCCTGCTTCTTCTTTTCCAACTTCTTCTGGATTTTGGTTTTGCCCCTGGCTGTGGCATGGAGAGTAGCCTGGAACATTAGAAACCACACTGGCTTTAAGCTTCAATTCTTATAGCTTTAAGACTATGCTCTCACAGAGAATACACAACGAATTCTTGACACATAACGAAAAGTAACGATACTTAAAGGCATTTTCCAGTATTTTGAAAGACATCAACGAGGCTGACCTGTGAGTATGGCACACTGGTGGCAGTGTTGAAGGGGTGCAGCTTGCGGCTAAAAGTGCTGCTGGTGTAGCTGGAGAAGCTCATGGCATCAGAAAATGAAGCATCTGTGGCTTCCTTCTGGAACTTGCGCTCCATGCGGAGGTGGTGCTTGCGCTGCATCTTGACACAGTCTTTGATGCGACGTTCGGCATCACGGAAGGCTCTGTCTTTCAACTTGGCCACCAGCTTGGGGTTGAGAGCTGTCTGCTTGGCAGCAATGGAGTCCAGGTAGCGTACACAGTCCATGTGGTTCTTGGTGGCAGCCATGTCCAGAGGCGTGTGGTAGTCATTGTCTAGACACCATGTGTTTGCACCAAAGGACACCAGGAAGGACAGGCAGTTGAGATGGCCATTGGAAGCGGCCAGGTGGAGCGGCGTGTTCCCCCATATGTCACACTTGTCAGGATTTCCTCTAAAACAGCAGCAGAGAAAACAAATAACCAGTAAGGAAAATATCCAGTATGTCACTTGCCCTCAAGCAACTTCCGGCTTGATTTTCTGGCTGCCATTAGGAAGGAATTTTTTGGACTACTGATCAGAAAGTTGTGAGTTCAAATCCCAGTACTGCCAAGTTGCCACTGCTGGGCCCTTGAGGAAGGCCTTTAACCCTCAACTGCTCAGCTGCATAAATTAGATAAATGTAAGTTGCTCTGGATAAGGGTGTCTGCCAAAAATAACATAAGTGTAAAATGATGTGGTCTAAAGTGGACTGCTTATGTGCCATACAATAACTTGGATATGTGCTCAACATAGGATCAGGTTGCATTATGCTTTTATTGCTCTTCAAAACCCAAAATTACGGATCATACAAAGGTTAACCCAACATAATTTGATCAGGTTTTCAGCATTGACCTCTTGGGTATGCACAGGATCAGAGAGGATAATAAATTATTTGTAAGATTATTATATGGAGGTGCTCGACTACATCTGAGTATTATTTCTATGAAATGGTAATGGGCAACATCAACAATTATAAATATACAACAAAATCCTGGTTAGGAACAAGCTCAGGAATGCTACAGAGACATTAATACCCCCTACTTTACTTGCCCCAATTAATAACTATGATACATGGTGCACAACCCTGTGACCGGAGGTTCATCTCCAACGAAGCTGAACCGGAGTTCTGGGACAGTGTGTGTTATTTGAGCCTCGACTTGCCTGTGAAGTAACTCTATGAGTATCTTCTTGCAGGGAAGACCGATAGGATTGCACTTAGTGTGATGTCACCCTGAATTCCTGGTACCCAAAGTATAGCCACAGACAAAGGCAAACATTTTGGTGCCTTGCTTTAAACCTATGTTTAAAATATCACTGCTTGGTGGCAAAACCATACAATTATTATTATTAATTTATTTATTTATTTTTATCACTGATAACATGTTCTCTGACTCAGAAAGCTAACATAGTGTTTTTTCCCTTCAGGAACTCAGTGCAGTTCCACATTTTTAGCTCAGAGATAGGGTCTACAATATCATGTTCAAACCAATCCAAATGAGTGCACTGAAAGACCATGTGACATCAACATTACTGGAAATAAGTGCCTTTACATATGTTCAGGACCTTCCGTACTGTCAGGGCCAAAACTTTCACAACACAGTTTCTCTTAAAATATGACTCTGCACTTCAGCTTGTCATTGTACACTGCAGGCATCCTGTTCTTCTCTTCTTGTAGTCAAAGCAGTAAAGACTACACTTCCTCCAGAGTATACATCTAACCTTCCTTTAATGAACACATGACCATACCAATTAAGCGGAAGGAAGAAATGGGGCATAGGTATGCTTAAATTAATGTAGTAATTTAGGAGTCATTAAAATAATCAATTTAATTTAGAGAAAGATAATCATTTACCAAGATTTAAAACATTAGTAAAAGAATTTTAAATACATTTAGGAAAAAAGTTATTTTGTGCTTTGTACTTTGCCCATCACAGTATACTTTTTTGCAAATTATATTTAACCATACTTTTTCAAATTGCAGTAAAGTTACTTATACTTTACCAAAAGCACAAAATGATTTTGATAACGCGCTCTCTCTAGTCTATACATCTACACATATGACCATATTTATTGGAAAAGGAAGTGACCCCACATTTGCATTTTTATTCCAATGACACTGACACACTCAGCTCTTGGCTTGGATCCCACTGGGCTCCATGTGACTCATGCAACAGTGGCTCTCATTAATATTTTATGGGCTGCAGGCAAGGCCTCACAGCAGTGCATTATAGATGAGCAAAGCTGCGAGGTTTTCACAGATGTCAGTGAAGCTGTGTGCAGCACTGGACATAGCCAGTACTAGGATTATCCCTTGCTAACCGGTCTGACCCTGATTTCAACCTTCTCTTTGACATGTTGTCGCAGTATCTCAGTTTTCATGTGCAGATAATTTCTAGCATCATGAAAGGATGATTCTAACATCATGAAAGGACGATGGCTACAACAAAATAGGGTTGTTTTTTCTGCTCGTGTGATGTGTGTTGAGAAGTTCAGGAGTTCTTCAGATATCATGCTCACATGTGAGGAAAGGGGTTAGCCATGATTGGTCAAAAAGAACACAGTTGCAGAAGTGCTCTAGATTGAAAAAATAGTGGGCTGCTGCTTAAACAAAGACTCCTACATTGATAGCCTGCACAATTCGTGTCCAGCTTACGGTGAAGAATGGACGAGCTCAAAAATAGCCCTACTCAAACACTATATTTTGTGCTGTCATTGTTACCAAAGTGCCCAGTGAGACAGATTGTGCTATAAAGCCAGTCACTTGATCGTAAGTCTATACTATAATCTCAAAAGTGCTGACTGCTATATGATCCACCACTGACTATAAATGTCTGGCTTTAATGACATTAGCGGTTTATGTCTCAATAAATTAAGATGGGAAAACAGACTTTCCTGTCCTGTGTTATGGGTTATGGACTTGTATAAAGTCTCATATTCTAGGCTGTGGTGGGAACTCATGCCATGGCTTCTGGCATGCACTGTGTACTGGCATGCATTTCCTGACAGACAAAAGAGAACATGCCCAAGAGACCAGCACACTAAAGGCACCTACCGTAATTGCTCCCTTTACCTGTGTGAAGGTGTGCTAAACAGCCTGTGCACATGCCACTCAATACTGGTTTTGTCTGGAAGAGATCAAACGATAACTGGTGTCTTTCAATAGTTTCCACGGAGGCCAAATTAGCTTTTTGAGAACATTTGCCAATTAATCTCTTTCAATGGAACTCTTGGACCAGAAGAGGACAACAGGTCAGCCAGAAAGGCTTCTGTATGTTGTCTTTCATTAACCCTTCCCATATTGTCATCACAAATGTGCAAAATGCAAACATAAGTGTACTTGCTGATCCTTTCAAGCAGTGCAGGACTTCTTTCATTTGTCTATAAAACAGGTTAAAAATAGATCAGACAATGATTGGTTTACATGCTGGAGTTGATGGAACCAGAAGTTATTTTATTTCTCAAAAATGAAGAACCATATCTCATGTAAACCTGTCAGCTTGAAAGCAAAATGGAAAAGAATTGTAGAATGACCTGTACGATATATTGTACTGTCAGACATATGACAGATTGGATAATAACTGGAATAATCTTTTGTGTTGGGAACAGGTAGTAAACTGCTGCAGTTGGACATGAAAGAAGCAATATAACAACTTAGAATTCCACATAATTTCCAGTTCTTATGAACATGGCATTCTGCCATGCTATATTGCTTGTTAAAATAGTAGTATGTGCTGTATAAACCTGACAGTATGCAGATACAACAGCAGCATTCACCTTTGACAAATTACTTAGTACGGTAGTATGCTGGTACAATGGCAGACTACTATTTTGACCTAGGCTACTATTTAGTATGGTAATACCCTGATACAACAGCAGGCTACTATTTAGTATGGTAGTATGCAGTTACAGTGGCAGACTACTACTTTGATATAGACTACCATTTAGTACGGTAATATGCTTTTACAACAGCAGACGACTAACTAGCGTGGTAGTATGCTGTTACAACAGAAGATTATTCTTTCAGCATAAACTACTATTTAGTATGGTAGTATGCTGTTACAATATCAGAGTACTATTTTGACCTAGGCTACTATTTAGTATGGTAGTATGCTGTTACAATATCAGAGTACTATTTTGACCTAGGCTACTATTTAGTATGGTAGAATGCTGTTACAATATCAGAGTACTATTTTGACCTAGGCTACTATTTAGTATGGTAGAATGCTGTTACAATATCAGAGTACTATTTTGACCTAGGCTACTATTTAGTATGGTAGTATGCTGTTACAATATCAGAGTACTATTTTGACCTAGGCTACTATTTAGTATGGTAGCATGCTGTTACAATATCAGAGTACTATTTTGACCTAGGCTACTATTTAGTATGGTAGTACGCTGTTACAACCACAGACTACTATTTATTATGGTGGTATGCTTTTACAACAGCAGACTATTATTTAGTATGGTAGCATGCTGTTACAATATCAGAGTACTATTTTGACCTAGGCTACTATTTAGTATGGTAGTATGCTGTTACAATATCAGAGTACTATTTTGACCTAGGCTACTATTTAGTATGGTAGTATGCTGTTACAATATCAGAGTACTATTTTGACCTAGGCTACTATTTAGTATGGTAGCATGCTGTTACAATATCAGAGTACTATTTTGACCTAGGCTACTATTTAGTATGGTAGTATGCTGTTACAATATCAGAGTACTATTTTGACCTAGGCTACTATTTAGTATGGTAGTACGCTGTTACAACCACAGACTACTATTTATTATGGTGGTATGCTTTTACAACAGCAGACTATTATTTAGTATGGTAGCATGCTGTTACAATATCAGAGTACTATTTTGACCTAGGCTACTATTTAGTATGGTAGCATGCTGTTACAATATCAGAGTACTATTTTGACCTAGGCTACTATTTAGTATGGTAGTATGCTGTTACAATATCAGAGTACTATTTTGACCTAGGCTACTATTTAGTATGGTAGTATGCTGTTACAATATCAGAGTACTATTTTGACCTAGGCTACTATTTAGTATGGTAGCATGCTGTTACAATATCAGAGTACTATTTTGACCTAGGCTACTATTTAGTATGGTAGTACGCTGTTACAACCACAGACTACTATTTATTATGGTGGTATGCTTTTACAACAGCAAACTATTATTTAGTATGGTAGCATGCTGTTACAATATCAGAGTACTATTTTGACCTAGGCTACTATTTAGTATGGTAGTATGCTGTTACAATATCAGAGTACTATTTTGACCTAGGCTACTATTTAGTATGGTAGTACGCTGTTACAACCACAGACTACTATTTATTATGGTGGTATGCTTTTACAACAGCAGACTATTATTTAGTATGGTAGCATGCTGTTACAATATCAGAGTACTATTTTGACCTAGGCTACTATTTAGTATGGTAGTATGCTGTTACAATATCAGAGTACTATTTTGACCTAGGCTACTATTTAGTATGGTAGTATGCTGTTACAATATCAGAGTACTATTTTGACCTAGGCTACTATTTAGTATGGTAGTACACTGTTACAACCACAGACTACTATTTATTATGGTGGCATGCTTTTACAACAGCAAACTACTATTTAGTATGGTAGTATGCTGTTACAATATCAGAGTACTATTTTGACCTAGGCTACTATTTAGTATGGTAGTATGCTGTTACAATATCAGAGTACTATTTTGACCTAGGCTACTATTTAGTATGGTAGTACGCTGTTACAACCACAGACTACTATTTATTATGGTGGTATGCTTTTACAACAGCAGACTATTATTTAGTATGGTAGCATGCTGTTACAATATCAGAGTACTATTTTGACCTAGGCTACTATTTAGTATGGTAGTATGCTGTTACAATATCAGAGTACTATTTTGACCTAGGCTACTATTTAGTATGGTAGTATGCTGTTACAATATCAGAGTACTATTTTGACCTAGGCTACTATTTAGTATGGTAGTATGCTGTTACAATATCAGAGTACTATTTTGACCTAGGCTACTATTTAGTATGGTAGTACACTGTTACAACCACAGACTACTATTTATTATGGTGGTATGCTTTTACAACAGCAGACTATTATTTAGTATGGTAGCATGCTGTTACAATATCAGAGTACTATTTTGACCTAGGCTACTATTTAGTATGGTAGTACGCTGTTACAACCACAGACTACTATTTATTATGGTGGTATGCTTTTACAACAGCAGACTATTATTTAGTATGGTAGCATGCTGTTACAATATCAGAGTACTATTTTGACCTAGGCTACTATTTAGTATGGTAGTACGCTGTTACAATATCAGAGTACTATTTTGACCTAGGCTACTATTTAGTATGGTAGTATGCTGTTACAATATCAGAGTACTATTTTGACCTAGGCTACTATTTAGTATGGTAGTATGCTGTTACAATATCAGAGTACTATTTTGACCTAGGCTACTATTTAGTATGGTACATGCTGTTACAATATCAGAGTACTATTTTGACCTAGGCTACTATTTAGTATGGTAGTACGCTGTTACAACCACAGACTACTATTTATTATGGTGGTATGCTTTTACAACAGCAGACTATTATTTAGTATGGTAGCATGCTGTTACAATATCAGAGTACTATTTTGACCTAGGCTACTATTTAGTATGGTAGTATGCTGTTACAATATCAGAGTACTATTTTGACCTAGGCTACTATTTAGTATGGTAGTATGCTGTTACAATATCAGAGTACTATTTTGACCTAGGCTACTATTTAGTATGGTACATGCTGTTACAATATCAGAGTACTATTTTGACCTAGGCTACTATTTAGTATGGTAGTACGCTGTTACAACCACAGACTACTATTTATTATGGTGGTATGCTTTTACAACAGCAGACTATTATTTAGTATGGTAGCATGCTGTTACAATATCAGAGTACTATTTTGACCTAGGCTACTATTTAGTATGGTAGTATGCTGTTACAATATCAGAGTACTATTTTGACCTAGGCTACTATTTAGTATGGTAGTATGCTGTTACAATATCAGAGTACTATTTTGACCTAGGCTACTATTTAGTATGGTAGTATGCTGTTACAATATCAGAGTACTATTTTGACCTAGGCTACTATTTAGTATGGTAGTATGCTTTTACTACAGTAGACTATTATTTAGTATGGTAGCAAGTTGTAGACTACAACTTAGTACAGTATACTGTCACAATGGCAATATACTATTTTGAAACATGCTGCTATTGGTACTACACTGTTAAAATGGCAGAGTGCTATTTAGACCCAGCCTACTATTTAGTACAGTAGTATGCCGTTACAGTGGCAATGTACTATACTGACATAGGCTTCTATTTAGTATAGTAACGTTATAACTACTATTTAGTGCGGTAGTATGTAGCTGCACGGAATATACGAACCCATATTCTTAACTGGCACGTGTTAAAACCGTATCATTAAGTTCAGAAACAGAGGAACGGGAGAAAGCAGAAGCTGAAAGCTCACCCTCTCGCCACGATGAGTCTGAGCGCGTCCAGGTTGCCGTGGTACGCGGCCCAGAGCGTCGGCGTCATGCCATCTTCATCTGGCGCGTTCAGATCCTTCCGCGTGGCCTCTTTCAGCAGGTCCAGGTAGCCATCTCGCGCTGCCCTGTGGTACTTGTCATTCATGTTGCTCTCGAACTTCGGCCTCCATTACGCTTGAGTTTTTACTCCCAGTCTTCGTCATCGGCACTTGGACGGCAGGCGTCTTTCGCTAAGGCCGTGTGTACAGAGCGGCCGGTGAACGCGCGCGACGGTTTCCACGGACACCGGAGACGCACTCGCGCCTGGGGGCGTGGCCTGAGCAGCGGCGTGGTCTCCATGTCATCACTGCCGTCACTGTTTTTCTGTTTCGCCACGACGTTATTAACGTTGAAATGGTCGTGCGATTTGTGAGCACAGCAGCTCAAGCTAAAGTGTAAAGTGACCACGCAGTGGAAAGAGTATGTGAAGTGACTCAGTGACACTGGGAATGGAAATGAACCTATTAGGAACCTAATAGCCTGCAGGTAAAACTGTTCTTTAGCCTGCTTGTCTTGTGACTAGATGCTCCTACAGCAGTGGTCACAGACCCTGTACCTGGAGATCTACCTTCCTGAAGACTTTAGCTCCAACCGTAATCGTGCCCACCTGCCCATCTAATCACTGCATTAAGACGTTCTTGATCAACTAAAACAGGTGTGTTCAATTTTGGTTGGAGATGAAACCTGCAGGAAGGTAGATCTCAAGGAAGACGGTTGGTGACCACTGGTTTCCCAGATGGCACTCTGGAGAACAGTTTGTTTACTGGATGACTGAGGTCTGCGGACAGTTTGTGAACTTTCCTCAGACCCCGTTTCTTGTAGATGTCCTGTATGGCCGGGAGTCTGTTGTCGATGATGAGGTCTGCTGTTCTCATGTCTCTCTGGAGAGCCTTTCAGTTATGTAACTAGTCAGCTTTGTTGACGTCATCAGTGTGCAGACCAGTGGTGTACGAGTGATCAAGGGCTTGCGTGTATAAAAGTAAGTATATGGGACAGTCTTCAAGACTTCACCAAAATCCCAATTTTCCAGTCTACAGTTAAAGACATCCTCCTCCTTTACAGTGGAACTGAGCATTAGGAAGTGTCTGGCTACACTCGAAAAATGAATTCATTACTCTTACTTAATTTAATTGAAGAAAGTTTTTACACACAATTTAATTTAGTTCATTTGAAATGAATCCGTTTAGTTGGGTCAACACAATTTAGTTGGTCAAATTAATTTACTCTAGTATGTTCAATCAACTTTATTACATTTGTCCAACTAAATTTCCTTATGTTGGTCCAACTTCCTTTTTTTAAATTAATTTACTAAGGTTTAATTCATTTTTTTTTATGTTTAAACAAGCAGTTTCATTCATCATTATGAAACTGCTTGTTTAAACATAAGAAAATTAATCACTGAGTGCCCACAGCCTAAGCACAAGCGCCACTCTTCAGCACAATGGTAACCACGAAATTCAAAAACATTACAGAAACTCCTTCAAATGTCCAACATAACTGAACACTAAACACTAACATGTCTTTCCCTTTACTGAAAAATACATAAAATAACACTTAATCCCTAAATTTACTCTCCTAATCCAGTCCCTTGCAAAGCATGCTGGGAACTTCAGATCCACTGCCCAGTTAGTTATGTCCATAAAAATTATTCATGTAGTTTTAACACAAATGAATTAACTTCAGTTTTAAATATATTAGGTGGATTGAACACAGTGAAATTAAGCTGTGACAAAATGTCCAAATATCCTGTTACTTTATCTCATTCTAATTAATTAAACTGAACAAGAGGCAAGAAATCATTTTTTTGAGTGTATACTTTAATCAACACAAAGCAAAAGTTGTTTTTACTCACTTAAAAAAAAAATCATTTACTTGAATAGTAATAGTAGTTACTTGTGATTTCCTTCTATTTGTTGCTCTGTTGCAGTTTAATTGACCCTAAACAAAATTATTCAGTTTGTAAATCTATATAAATCATTTGCCTTTAGTGTGTCTCTTGCTTGCACACACACACACACACACACACACACACACACACACTCTCTCTCTCTCTCTCTCTCGCACGCGCGCTCTCTCTCTGATTAAAGCAGGTCTTCTAACTGATAATGGTAGGTTATATTTAAGGAATAAAAAAATAAAAAAAACGACTAGGGTGTACAGTCATAAGAAAATAATTAACAACGGAGTGGTGTGATGCACCTCAGTGCAAAGCAGAGTTACTCTTACCACCTCGAAATTGATTCTTTTCCTTTCACATCATGCTTTTTAACCATTTATAGTTACATTTTATGTTGTGCAATGTCTGTGACACAATTAGTTTCAGCTATCACTTGCATTATAACAGCAATAAACGGTTTTCCTTCACCAGCAGGAGGGAACCACTTTAATCTCTCTCTCGAAGTTAATAAGACAAAAACGCAGCTTGTCACGTGACCCGACAAACCACAAAGTGCAAAGTTTTCTTCCTAAAGACTAAAGATCTAGTGGTGGAAAATGTAAAGTTACAGCTTTATCTCTGACTGTTACAAAGCACTGATAGGCGAGACTCCTTTCATAAATGTTAAATAAACATAATCTTAAAGTAAACTTTACCATGTCAATGATAATACTTTTTTCTTAGTTAATTAACAACACTTTTTAAAATCAGTTTATTACTGTATTAGCCTTAGATTATGAAGCTTTGACCTTTTAGAATAGATATGATGATGTGTTAAAATAAGCGCATTAATATACATGTGATTTGAATTATAGACAGTGCTGTTGTTATTGAAAATTAATCAATAACATTGGACCAATCAGGTTCACGAATTCATCAACACTGTGGTATAATTAGCAATAACACTAATTGTACATAACTAGTAATCATAACATGGGGGCACGGTGGTTTAGTGGTTAGAATGTTTGCTGCACACCTCTGGGGTTGTGGCTTCAATTCCTGCCTTTGCACTCCGTGCACGAAGTTTGCATGTTCTCCCCATGCTTTGGGGGTTTCCTCCCCCAGTCCAAAGACATGTGTTGTAGGCTGACAGGCATCTCTAATGTGTCCAGGGTGTCCCCCGCCTTATGCTCCAAGTTCTCTGGGATAGGCTCCCCGTGACCCTGTGTAGGATAATTGGTACAGAATATGGATGGATAGTAATCATAACAGACATCTAAGAAAAATATACTCATCAATCTCCCAGGAAAAAAAGTGCTGAATGATATACTCTGGTATCAGGCAAGGTTGAGGATTATTCAAATTTTTTTGACCTAACATGAACCAGAAATCTAATGTTCCTCAATGTTGGCTGTTCTTTTGTGTCTACATGTATAATTATAGTTACACTTCCAGCCATTATCCCATAAAATCTGATTCTTATTGGATATGGTATATGGTTATGTATGACAGTACGCTTGACATTTTTCATCTTTATTTATTACAGTGTCCCTTCATGTCTATGTGGCTGTAAATTATTTTGATACTGTGTGCATATATAAACAATGACCATGGCAATGTTCTCATTATCAGAGGCTCTCCAGCAGGCACTGCTCTAGGTAAGAACCGCATACAAGTATGTATGCAAATATCTTTTCTAACTGTTAAACAAATTTTAAAAAGGAGAATTAAAATGTATTGAATTCAGAACAATGAATACAATATATATATAATGTATATCGTAAGGTGTTTAACGTGACATTTCAATATTTTGTTTCTTTTCTACTGTGATTTAATTAATCAAGCTTGTGAAGTGAGATTTACTACTTAGCTGATGCATATGATGTACATGTGGTAGTGCAATGTTAATTAAAGCCTGCTATTTTAATGGCTTATACAGTGCCCTCCACTAATATTGGCACCCTTGGTAAATATGAGCAAAGAAGGCTGTGAAAAGTTGTCTTTATTGTTTAACCTTTTGATCTTTTGTTCAAAGAATTCACAAAAATACTCTGCTCTCATGGATATCAAACAATTGCAAACACAACACAGGTTTATAACAAAAAAACAAAAAAAACAAAACTTTGTTAAATATAGGTGTGCAACAATTATTGGAACCCTTTTAGTCAATGCTTTGTGCTACCTCCCTTTGCCAAGATAACAGCTCTGAGTCTTCTCCTAGAATTCCCGATGAGGTTGGAGAATACATGGCAAGGGATCTGAGACCATTCTTCCATACAGAATCTCTCCAGGTCCTTCAAATTTTGAGGTCCACGCTGGTGGACTCTCCTCTTCAGTTCACCCCACAGGTTTTCTATGGTTTCAAGTCAGGGGACTGGGATGGCCATGGCAGGACCTTGATTTTGTGGTCAGTAAACCATTTTTGTGTTGATTTTGATGTATGTTTTGGATCATTGTCCTGCTGGAAGATCCAACCACGGCCCATTTTAAGCTTTCTGACAGAGGCAGTCAGGTTTTCATTTAATATCTGTTGAGTCCATAATGCCATGTATCCTAACAAAATGTCCAGGTCCTCTGGCAGAAAAACAGCCCCAAAACATTAAAGAGCCACCACCATATTTAACTGTGGGCATGAGGTGCTTTTCCATATGGCTACCTCTCTGTGTGCACCAAAACCACCTCTGGTGCTTATTGCCAAAAAGCTCTATTTTGGTTTCATCTCACCATAGAACCCGACCCCATTTGAAGTTCCAGTAGTGTATGCCAAACTGAAGACGCTTGAGTTTGTTTTTGGATGAGAGTAGAGACATTTTTCTTGAAACCCTTCCAAACAACTTGTGGTGATGTAGGTGACTTTGGATTGTAGTTTTGGAGAATTTCTGACCCCAAGACACAACTAACTTCTGCAATTCTCCAGCTGGAGATCCTTGGAGATTTTTTGGCCACTCGAACCATCCTCTTCACAGTGCGTTGAGACAATATAGACACACGTCCAATTCCAGGTTGATTGATAACATTTCTAGTTGACTGGAACTTCTTAATTATTGCCCCGATGGTGGAAATGGGCATTTTCAATGCTTGTGCTATTTTCTTATAGCCACTTCCCATTTTGTGAAGTTCAGCAACCTTTTGCTGCACATCACAGCTATATTCCTTGGTCTTTGTTACCCATTGTTATGAATGACTAAGGGAATTTGGCCTATATGTTACCTCATATTTATACCCCTGTGAAACATGAAGTCGTGGTTGAATAATTTCCTGTTCCTAGTCACCCAGGTGTACTAAAAAAAAAAAAAGTAAAATATCAGTGGGAATATACTTCAAATATATTTTGCTCATATGAATTCATAGGGGCCAATAATTGTTGCACACCTATATTTAACAAAGATATTTTTTCTTTGGATAAACCTGTGTTGTGTTTGCAATTGTTTGATATCCATGAGAGCAGAGTATTTTTGTGAATTTTTGAAAGATCTAAAGGTTAAACAATAAAGACAATTTTTCACATCCTTCTTTACTCATATTTCCCAAGGGTGCCAGTATTAGTGGAGGGCAGTGTATGTATATGGTTGTTGAATAGTCTGTTCCCTCTGCATGAACACAGAAAAGAATAGATTCCTAAACTACTACATCAGTCAATATTGTTATCAAAATGACAGATGCGTTATCATCTGGACTGGACCTTCAGTTAAAAAATAACCTCACTGGTCAAACAGTGTTATCAAATTACCCATTCCATTTAATTCAGTTTAATCCTCTGTATGTTAGAACCATTTCAGTAGTGCAAAGCCAGATTTAAAGAGTTCTTTGTTCAATGTCTCACATTCTGTAGACTGAGTCAACATCAGGCAAAAACTACTCATTGAAAGGGGTAATAATTGATGACTGGATCTGTCTGCGGTTTATCTGAATATGCACTACTGGATGGAGAAATTGTTCAGGTTTCAGCTTTGAAAAAGTTTCATCATCCAAAAAAGATCAGGGTTTTTGAGGATTAAAATGTGCCCCATTTCTTCTCCCCGATCTGGTTTAAGGTGTCAAATGGCAGGCCAGTGACTTTTGAATAGGAGCAATACACTCTTTGTTTCTCCATGGAGAAAAAAGATTCTATTTGAACAGCACAAGAATAAGCATTTCTTTGTTCAGGTAACAAGTATCAGATAGAAATTTATCAGGATACTTGCAGGATGATTTTACTATGATCATTAGTGCATTGTCTGCTATCTATAGTGATAATGATAGAGTGAAGACTAATGCTATACCATACGATTGACGCACGTCAAATTCTGACGTTTCATCACGTCTATTGTAGTGAACCCGGACAACACGAACATCAAGCAGTTGTCCAGCAACATTAGCTGCTGTTACTGTGGTCAAACAATTCTATCTTTGATTCGTCTGTCCGGAGCACATTATTCCAAAAGGTCTGGTCTTTGCCTATATGCTCATTGGCAAACTGTAGTCTTGCAAAGGCTTTTTCCTGGCACGCCTCCCATGCAGGTCACATTTGAGCAATCTCTTTCTGAATGTAGAAGCATGCACTTTGACACAAACAGTTGTAAGACTTACTAGCAGATCCTGTGATGAAATTTTGGGGTTCTTGGAGACTTCTTTTTGCACCAGACGGTCAGATCTTGAGCTGAATTTGCTGGGATGGCCTGTCCTGGACAAATGCAGTCATTTCAAATCTGCGCCATTTGTAGCTTACTTTCCTTACAGTGGAATGATGTATTTCAAATAATTTGGAGATCTTTTTAAATCCCTTGCCAGACTCATAGGCATCCACAACCTTGTTTTCTGAAGGCCTTACATAACTCTTTAGACGTTGGCATGATAACACCACACACCTCAATAGCAAAGGGAACACCAGACACTAGATATGAGAGGGGTATAAATGGCAGGTTCCACCTGCACTCCCTAAGCAGGTTCTAATCACTGGCACCCAATCTTGAACACCTGATTCTAATTTTATGGATTTGAAGGTGTGATAAATGTAGGTGTGTACTTACTCTTTCCATGTGACTGATGTTTTTTTTTTTTTTTTAATTTAAATTGTGAAAATTACTACAAAATATTGATTTTATGTCATTTGATAGTGTATATAGTGTTAATAGGCACTGTTTCAAAGATGATCAATTGATTTATTTTTTCACATGATTATATATACAGTATAATTTTATTTTATTTTTTCTATTTATTTATTTATTTATTTTTACACTATATTAATGTTCTACATGTAACAGACACTAGTTCCTGTATTTGGTAGGTTAGCTAACCAACAAGAATGGATAAGAAGTGATTCTGGATCTCCCTTTGCTTGAAAATATCTTCATGGCTCATTATGTTTTTTTTTAATTCCACATAGCTTTAGCAGGTCTGATATACTCAGTGTGATAGGCTCTGTAATTTACCAAATGCCACTATCCAGGCTGAGATTATGAAATATGAGGGGGTGGAAAGTTTATTACTGAGAGAAAGCACCTGGGGGCCAAAGGGCGTCAGGCTTCCTGTAACATCCCACCTTGACAAAAATTCTTTAAGGACTAATAAATCTCTTGTCTCTCAGTGACCTATCTGTGGTTCGTGATTTATATATTTTTTTCATTTGACAGACATTTTTATCCAACGTGTCTTAGAAGTGGTGCAGAATGCAAGCACACAGCTGTATGACTCGAAACAATTGGGTTGTAGGAAGAACAGAAAGAGCCACTAGACAAGAGGGTTAGAATAAGTGCTAGTATACAGGAGTGTTACAACCATGAATCATGAAGCATACTAATTAGTTTGGGAATCTATTTTACAACTTATCTAAAACATAAATGAATGAATGAATAAACAAACAAACAAACAAATAATAAATAAATAAAAGGTGTGTGATGCAACAAGACAACAAGACCCCAGGCAAAATCTAATACGTATTGCAAATCAATAGTGACAGTTTGAAAATAACAAAAATCAGGACTGATCTGAATAAAACTGTACGATATTTGGTAGAACAGATATGACAAAAAGAATGAAGGTGAATAGTACAACTGAGAGAATCCAAACATTATTAGAGAATAAGCTATTATCACATTCAGACATGAAGATGCAAACTTTTGACCTTATGACATATTTTTTCTCCTATTATTATTTAAACTTGCACTATTTACATTTTCATTACTTCTGAATATTAATGACTTTTGAACTGATAACACTGTTTTTTTCCAATTATTATTATTATTATTATTATTATTATTATTATTATTATTATTATTATTATAAATAATAATAATAATAATACCACGGTTGGCCGTTTGGAAATGTTGGCTTAAGCCCACCATCATCTTAACCCCTAGAAAGCCTGTCTTACTGATATGGATAACTGTGTTGAAAGTACCATAAACGCATAAAATCTAGGATATTATAACTTGGTCCACGCCTCGCCTGACGCATAGTCACGTGAACAAAGGGTACTTACTTATAAGTCATCCCTTCACAGCTGACCGTTACGTTACCTGCTGTGCGCTGCTGTGTGAGAGACACTATCCATCTTTAATATTCATAATCATACTGCAATTAAGAGTCACAGCAATGCACTTCAGCACGCTAAATCTGCTCGAGCTGCATGAACTGAGCGTGTACGTCCACGGCTTATCTTTTGAGGCAGGTATGATGAGCACCAAAGACGAGCCAGAACTCCAGGAGAGCCAGATCGCCACGGTGCAACATGCAGGGACGCACATCTCGTTGGGGATGCGCTCGGCCAGCATCGCCCTGTCCTCCACCGGCTCATGGCGAGACGCGTCGCGCAACTGGGGCTGGCTGCTGTCCGGCGCCGTGCTCATCAACGTGCTCGTGCTCGGATGCGCGCTCGTCGCCGGCAGCGTGTTTAACGCGCAACACATAACCAGCGTGCACCTGCAGCTCTACCTCGTGGTGCTGATCGTCTCCACTACCCTCTGGATGGTCTTCTACAAGTCGTACACGTGCCGTGAGGACGAGGCCGTGCTCTACAAGGATGTGCACGCCGGGCCCGTGTGGCTCAGAGGTGGGGTGTGTGTGTGTGTGTGTGTGTGTGTGTGTGTGTGTGTGTGGTTTCTCTACCCACTGCCTGCAAATGTAATCAGCATCCACACCGATGGAAGAATTTTTTATTTACTCACCTAACACTTTAGTAGGAACATCTGTACACCCGCACATTCATAGAGAACCAAAAGTCCAGGGGTGTGGAGCTGGAGCTGGACCTGAACCCAACTCCTCCTATAAGTCTAACCTTAACCCCTAACCTTAACACAGACAATGCTGTACAACACAAAACAACACTCTTATAACCCACTTATTCAGCCTAAAACTCACCGTGACTTGTCTCCACCATCTGAACTTGGCTGGTGGGAGGAGCTAGATCAGGTCCGACTCCACCCCATGGACTTTTTGTTCTACAGCAAGGGATTCTTGCAGCACAATGTATAAAATGAAATCATGCAGATACACTTGAAGAGCTTCAATTAATGTTTTCATCAAACATCAGAACTGAGATCTCAGTGACTTTGACTGTGGCATGGTCGTTGGTGCCAAATGAGCTGGTTTGAGTATTTCAGAAACTGCTGATTTCCTGGGATTTTCATGCACAACAGTCTCTGTAGTTTACTCAAAATGGTCTGAAAAACAAACAAACAAACAAACAAACAAAAAAAACATATAAAGAGTGGCAGTTCTGTGCCTTGTTGATAAGAGAGGTCAGAGGAGAATGGCCAGACTGGTCTGAGCTGACAGGAAGGCTACAGTAACTCAAATAACCACTCTTTACAACCACGATGAGCAGAAAAGCAGCTCAGAGCACTTAATATGTCAGAACTTGAGGCTCTCTTGTCAGCCAAGAACAGGATTCTGAGGCTTCAGTAGACTGTTCACCAAAACCTATGGTAACAGCTGAAGATTGGAAAAAGATCAGGTGATGTTATTCCAACCAGCAGCTGTGCAGTTTCGGTGAGTCTGTGCCCACTGTAGCTACAGATTCCTGTTCTTAGCTGATAGGAGTGGAACCCGATAAGCACCTTTCAGGAAAGTCTTCATGACAGAAGGCTTTGTGGTTTGTTTCACCGACATTCCACAACATTAACTGTAACTACTGTATAAACTGACAGTAAAAGTATGATGGCAGAAAACTTGGTTACAGATTTACCTCTGGCTGTCCCAGTGAACTGACACTTGAGACTCCTTCCAAAAAATTTCACCGTATTAATGATTATGTTTTTCTTTGTGAAATAACAGCACATTTTTAAAATCCAGTTTTTATTAGTCTTAGTTTATCTGGAGCATTCAACATACGAGGCCCTGTTAAAACGTTGTTACTATAGAAACGATGAAGTATTAGAATGAGCTCTAAACCTGTGTTTTGGCTAGTACGTGGCACTAATGTCCCAGCCATGCTTTTATAGAAAATTAAACACCTGCGTACCCCTTGTATTTGATTATTTATCAGGGCTGAGATATCAGACTGTTTTAAATGGTTTATTTCCACACATTTCCCCTGAATCCATGGAACAATAAAAATCAGCCGTATTCGCTTTTGTGTCCATGATTAATGGTCTGCTCACGCCTCTTCATTAGGTGGCCTGGTGCTGTTTGGAATCTGCAGCTTAATCATGGACGTTTTTAAGACCGCCGTCTATGTGGGTCGTGTGCACTGTGACTCACCTGTGAATATCGTCTTCCCTGTTGTGCAAGCCATGTTTAATCTGGTGCAGGTGAGGTGACCACAGACAAGCAAAAATGCCATTGCTCTGTTGATCTCATTGTATTATATCTAACCCTTTTTTGTGCATCTGATATCCCTCTACGTTTCAGACTTACTTTCTCTGGCTCCATGCCAAGGATTGCGTGCAAGTGCAGAGAAACATAACTCGGTAAGTGTGGTGGTAGTGTTTTAAATACATCAGTGTATAATGCAAATGGAAGACTGGAGCTGGCGATGTGATATCCGTAGTGTCTGGCTGAGTCATCTGTGACAGTGACTACGTTTACATGCACATCAATATTCTGATGTGGCAATATTCTAATTAGTACTGAATCAAGTAAACGCCGCAATCTGATTGTTGATTCGATTCAGATTAAGACAGGATTCAGATTCCCCAAATCCTGGTTCTCACCCTTGGAATATGCCCGTTTTATGCCCGTAACTTTGTTGCACGTAAACCCCTTATTCAGAAAATCCACTGAAAGGAGATACATGCCCATGCTCAGTCCGCAAGAAATTGTGGGTGCTAGCAGATACTTAGCAATATTCCGATGCCTGTGCGCATATTAATATCATATTCGGAAAATGGCTGTAACCCGATTATATAGGAATTTAATGTGCATGTAAACATAGTCAGTGTAAAGCTCATTAAGATCATTGCTCTCATTATGAACTACAGAAACCCTGAAATGATTTTGCAGTTCAAAAGAGTTCATATGTGTGTCTGTGTCTGTCTAGCTCTGGGCTAATGCTCACCTTGGCCACGAACCTGATGATATGGATGACAGCAGTAACAGAAGAGACTCTCCATAAAACAGTGTATCCCAATGACACCCAGAGCCTCGGTTCCCGGAGTCTCGGTTCCCGGAGTCTCGGTTCCCGGAGTCTCTTACTTAGAGGTATGTTTTCTCATCGCTGAATGCTCTAAAATGCTAATCACTCACATTCTTAGCTCGTCATCCTTTATAATAATATATAAGTATGGTTTTTATTTCATTTCTATAGGCCAGCAGCTGCACAAGCTGTTTTGTTCTCACCTTAAACCTTACTAAAGACATTTTTAATTATTATATTTAAGTTATTTAATTTAATTGAAGTGTCCAGACTGGTCTAGTCTGCAGCAGGAAGAGCTGGAAAATTTCACTAGAGCATGTGAAAGGCTGTTATTGTGAAAAGTGTTACTGTATCATAAGATGGACGAGCCAATCATGTGACATTGTGCAAATATAGGCCATGCAACACAGCTTTACTAGGGTAAGGTAAGGAGTTGGGGGTGTGCAAGATTGTGGCCATTTTTAATTGACATAGTGATTGAAACTGGATTCCTTAATGAGGGTAAAAATATAGGGATGCTCTTGTGCCATTTTTAAGGCATAAATAAACAAATATACACACACATTTATGCCTTAAAAATGGCACAAAAGCATGCATATATATATACAGGTGCATCTCAATAAATTAGAATGTCGTGGAAAAGTTCGTTTATTTCAGTAATTCAACTCAAATTGTGAAATTCGTGTATTAAATAAATTCAATGCCGCAGACTGAAGTAGTTTAAGTCTTTGGTTCATTTAATTGTGATGATTTTGGCTCACATTTAACAAAAACCCACCAATTCACTATCTCAACAAATTAGAATATGGTGACATGCCAATCAGCTAATCAACTTAAATCACTTGCAAAGGTTTCCTGAGCCTTCAAAATGGTCTCTCAGTTTGGTTCACTAGGTAAGCCACAAACATTCATTGCCAAAGAAGCTGCTGTTCACAGAGTGCTGTATCCAAGCATGTTAACAGAAAGTTGAGTGGAAGGAAAAATTGTGGAAGAAAAAGATGCACAGCCAACCGAGAGAACCGCAGCCTTATGAGGATTGTCAAGCAAAATCGATTCAAGAATTTGAGTGAACTTCACAAGGAATGGACTGAGGCTGGGGTCAAGGCATCAAGAGCCAACACACACAGACGTTCCAAGGAATTTGGCTACAGTTGTCGTATTCCTCTTGTTAAGCCACTCCTGAACCACAGACAACGTCAGAGGCGTCTTACCTGGGCTAACGAGAAGAAGAACTGGACTGTTGACCAGTGTTCCAATATCCTCTTTTCAGATGGGAGCAATTTTTGTATTTCATTTGGAAACCAAGGTCCTAGAGTCTGGAGGAAGGGTGGAGAAGCTCATAGTCCAAGTTGCTTGAAGTCCAGTGTTAAGTTTCCACAGTCTGTGATGATTTGGGGTGCAATGTCATCTGCTGGTGTTGGTCCATTGTGTTTTTTGAAAACCAAAGTCACTGCACCCGTTTACCAAGAAATTTTGGAGCACTTCATGCTTCCTTCAGCTGACCAGCATTTTGAAGATGCTGATTTCATTTTCCAGCAGGATTTGGCACCTGCCCACACTGCCAAAAGCACCAAAAGTTGGTTAAATGACCATGGTGTTGGTGTGCTTGACTGGCCAGCAAACTCACCAGACGTGAACCCCATAGAGAATCTATGGGGTATTGTCAAGAGGAAAATGAGAAACAAGAGACCAAAAAATGCAGATGAGCTGAAGGCCACTGTCAAAGAAACCTGGGCTTCCATACCACCTCAGCAGTGCCACAAACTGATCACCTCCATGCCATGCCGAATTGAGGCAGCAATTAAAGCAAAATGAGCCCCTAGAAAGTATTGAGTACATGTACAGTAAATGAACATACTTTCCAGAAGGCCAACAATTCACTAAAAATGTTTTTTTTTATTGGTCTTATGAAGTATTCTAATTTGTTGAGATAGTGAATTGGTGGGTTTTTGTTAAATGTGAGCCAAAATCATCACAATTAAAAGAACCAAAGACTTAAACTACTTCAGTCTGTGTGCATTGAATTTATTTTATACACGAGTTTCACAATTTGAGTTGAATTACTGAAATAAATGACCTTTTCCACGACATTCTAATTTATTGAGATGCACCTGTATATATATATATATATATATATATATATATATATATATATATATATATATACACACACACACACACACACACACACACACACACACACACACACACACACACACACACACACACACACACACACACACACAGTATCTCACAAAAGTGAGTACACCCCTCACATTTTTGTAAATATTTTATTATATCTTTTCAAGGGACAACACTGAAGAAATGACACTTTGCTACAATGTAAAGTAGTGAGTGTACAGCTTGTATAACAGTGTAAATTTGCTGTCCCCTCAAAATAACTCAACACACAGACATTAATGTCTAAACCGCTGGCAACAAAAGTGAGTACACCCCTAAGTGAAAATGTCCAAATTGGGCCCAAAGTGTCAATATTTTGTGTGGGCACCATTATTTACCAGCACTGCCTTAACCCTGTTGGGCATGGAGTTCACCAGAGCTTCACAGGTTGCCACTGGAGTCCTCTTCCACTCCTCCATGACGACATCACAGAGCTGGTGGATGTTAGAGACCTTGCGCTCCTCCACCTTCCGTTTGAGGATGCCCCACAGATGCTCAATAGGGATTAGGTCTGGAGACATGCTTGGCCAGTCCATCACCTTTACCCTCAGCTTCTTTAGCAAAGCAGTGGTCATCTTGGAGGTGTGTTTGGGGTCGTTATCATGTTGGAATACTGCCCTGCGGCCCAGTTTCCGAAGGGAGGGGATCATGCTCTGCTTCAGTATGTCACAGTACATGTTGGCATTAGCTCCCCAGTGCCGGCAGCACTCATGCAGCCTCAGACCAAGACACTACCACCACCATGCTTAACTGTAGGCAAGACACACTTGTCTTTGTACTCCTCACCTGGTTGCCGCCACACACGCTTGACACCATCTGAACCAAATAAGTTTATCTTGGTCTCATCAGACCACAGGACATGGTTCCAGTAATCCATGTCTTAGTCTGCTTGTTTTCAGCAAACTGTTTGCGGGCTTTCTTGTGCATCATCTTTAGAAGAGGCTTCCTTCTGGGTCGACAGCCATACAGACCAATTTGATGCAGTGTGCGGCGTGTGGTCTGAGCACTGACAGGCTGACCCCCCCCCCTTCAACCTCTGCAGCAATGCTGGCAGCACTCATACGTCTATTCTGCAAAGCCAACCTCTGGATATGATGCTGAGCACGTGCACTCAACTTCTTTGGTCGACCATGGCGAGGCCTGTTCTGAGTGGAACCTGTCCTGTTAAACCGCTGTATGGTCTTGGCCACCGTGCTGCAGCTCAGTTTCAGGGTGTTGTCAATCTTCTTATAGCCTAGGCCATCTTTATGGAAAGCAACAATTCTTTTTTTCAGATCCTCAGAGAGTTCTTTGCCATGAGGTGCCATGTTGAACTTCCAGTGACCAGTATGAGAGAGTGTGAGAGCGATAACACCAAACTTAACACACCTGTTCCCCATTCACACCTGAGACCTTGTAACACTAACGAGCCACATGACACCGGGGAGGGAAAATGGCTAATTGGGCCCAATTTGACATTTTCACTTAGGGGTGCACTCACTTTTGTTGCCAGCGGTTTAGAAATTAATGGCTGTGTGTTGAGTTATTTTGAGGGGAGAGCAAATTTACACTGTTATACAAGCTGTACACTCACTACTTTACATTGTAGCAAAGTGTCATTTCATCAGTGTTGTCTCATGAAAAGATATAATAAAATATTTACAAAAATGTGAGGGGTGTACTCACTTTTGTGAGATACTATATATATATTCTATATATTATTCTATATGTATATATTCTATATGTATATATGTCAATCAATTTATTATTCACTAATGAAAACATTTAATGCTTCTCAAGTTAAGCGTGACTTTAATGTATAATGATCAGTGTTATTATAAGTTGAAACAGATGTGCTAAGGCAAAGAAAATGCTAATACTAAAGGAGAATTCCATGACTTGGATTGAAAAACACACGATACTCACAAATTGTGACTCGTTCTCTGTGGCTATGTTCCTAAATGGATTCTTATATACCACAGTTCCCAGTTAAAATCCTACCCTTTCTTTAGTGGATATCATCATCTGGATACTGCAGACTCAGAGTCGTACTCAAGAACAGCTGCTGTGATCATAAATTCTGTGATGCTCATACTGAACATCCTTTCAGCACACTCTGTACTGGCTAACTTCATAGTTTACACTTGTGGAATATTAATGATTTATAGGCCCTCTATCACCGTGAATAGTTTTCCCTTTGTGGCTGGTTACGCTCAAGGTTTCTTCCTCATGTCGTCTCAGGGAGTTTTTTTTTATTGCCACTGTCACCACTGTCTGGCATTTTCATTAGGGATGTAAATGCACATCGAGGTTTCTGTGAAGCTGCTTTGTGACAATGTCTACTGTTAAAAGCGCTATACAAATAAAATGGAAATGAAACAATGATACAGCATATGCGAATCTTAAAACCTTTCCCCTCTCTATTTTAGCTAGCTCTGCTGAAGGTAACAGCAGTTGCACGTGCAGTATCGCGGCATGCAGCATCTTTCAAGAAGCCTACTATTACCTCTATCCGTTCAACATCGAGTACAGCCTGTTCGCCTCAGCCATGGCTTATGTGATGTGGAAAAACGTGGGCCGGCTGGTAGATGACCACGGGCATCATGAGCACCGCTTCCGTATGCGTGATGTGCTGATTGGCCCAGCCTGTGGCCTCCTGGTGTTGGTGGCTGGCCTGACCATATTTGTAGTGTATGAGGTGGATGTATCATCTAACGAGAAGGAGAAGAAGGACATGGCTCTCATCATGTACTACGTGGCCAACACAACCACAGTGGTCATGACGTCTGTGGCAGCAGCAGCCGGCTGTGTTCTGTACCGCCTAGAGCAGCGTGAGCACGCAGTGGGCAAGAACCCAACACGCAGCCTGGATGTGGGGCTGTTACTGGGCGCCTCTGTAGGCCAGCTCACTGTCTCCTACTTCACCATTGTGGCTGTGTTGGCGATTGGTGTGGGCGGCCTAGTCAATGCCCTCAACCTGGTCTGGAGCATACTCACTATAGTTGAGCTTTGTGTACAGAATGTGTTCATCATTGAAGGCTTGCGGCGGGAGCCACACCAGGACACACGCCGTGCCAGCATCTTCTCCAATCTGCTTGCCTTGCAAGCACACGATGAGTGCCGGAGGTCCAGCAACGTGCTCACACCTCGTGGCTCCATTGCCATCTCGGTCCACACGCCCCTGCCCTGGAAGAGGAAGCTTCTCAAGGAGATCTCATCGTTCCTGTTGCTTTCCAACATCATTGTGAGTTCCTTTCGCCTAACTACATTAGCAAAATATAAGCAATAGTGCTCATCTGAAATCTGCTTCATGTGGTCCAGATAGTGGTAAGCAATATAACTTGGTCAGTGTTATTGAATCTATACTCAGCAGACACTTTAATAGGAACACTCATGCAAATATCCAATCAGCCAATCATGTTGCAGCAGCACAATGCATAAAGCAGATCATGTGGATAAAAGGTCAAGACCTTCATTTAATGTTCACATCAAACATCAGAATGGGGGAAAATGTAAGCGTTTACAGTGAATAGTGCATAAAACCAAAAACATCCAGAGAGTGGCAGATCTGCAGAGAGAAATGCCTTGTTGATGAGAGGTGTCAGAGTAGAATAGCCAGACAGGAATCTGAGGCTACAGTGGGCAGACTCATTGAAACCAGGCAGTTTAAGTTTAGAAAAAGACTTTTGTGCTCATCCCTGTTGTAAATAGTGTTTATTTGAGCTAGCCTTCCTGGCAGCTCAAACCAATCTGGCCATTTCCTCCGAACCTCTCTCAAGGTATTTCTGCCAGCAGACCTGCTGCTGAATTGGTCAAATGAATTGGTCACAGTCATGAAGATCACATTTTTTCCTTATTCTGATGTTTGATGTGAACATGTATGTAATCTGCACGATTTTAGGCATTGCGCTGCAGCCACACGATTTGCCAATCGGATGATTGCATGAATGAGCAGGTGTACATGTGTTTGTATTAAATGTGGCTGGTGAGTATATACTTGGCAGTTAGCAAGGTGTGTCCCGATATTAGACTCTTAGGATGTTTTCACATATACAGCATTTAGTCCATGTGATTCGAACCCTGGTGCATTTACCTCCTCAGTGAGAGACATGTGAGAACACAGCTATCACACTTAATGTGCGGACTAAAATAACCGACCCAAAATGCTTGACTTTGTTTGCACACTAACTGTGAATTCATCCAATATTCTGCACTCATTAAGTTTCATTGGGGGTTCAACAGGGAATGCTTTTAGGGCATTAATATTGTCTGGAGTATTTTGAATGAGCTACATATAAACTTTGTCAATTTTACTCACAGCTTTGGATCATACCTGCCTTTGGAGCACGCCCGCAATTTGACAACCCCCTTGGACAGGAGTTCTACCAGTTTAACATGTGGGAGGCTGTGGTTAACATTGGACTGCCTTTTGGGATCTTTTACAGAATGCACTCAGTAGCCAGTCTTTTTGAGGTGTTCCTTACCTCTTGAACCTACAGCCTTGCTCATATTTTATAAAACTATTTTTTTGTAAATGATGCAGTCCATTTTTTTTTTTTTTTTTATAATACTTTTGTTATCTTTTAATATTTACTTGGAAACCAAATGAAGAGCTTGGGTAAAGATTTGTGTATCTTAGGTGTACAGATGGGTGACAAAGTCTCTTAGTAAGGGGTTTGGGTCACAACAAGCTGACAGAACAGCTTCAATATACCTAATTGTACTGGAGGGATGAACACCATTCTTTCAAAAGTTGGTGTTTTATGATGGCTGTCCAACACCCTGGTACAAAATCTCTCATTTAATTGGGTTGAGATGTGGTATGTGTGAAGGCCATAGTATATGATTTACATACGTTTCACACTCATCAAATCACTCAGCTAGCCTTCGTGACCTGTGGAAGTCATTCATGAAGAGACCACTCTCATCAGGATAGAATTATCATGCCGGCAAAATGTTTCAGGTGCATAACACAGCCAACTGGTTTTT
>CM042554.1:4308194-4373194 GCA_023630585.1 Cranoglanis bouderius
TTACATAATGTTATCTAGTACATTTTAGTGTAGTCAATTATGTTTACAGGCAACCAAAACATGTGACTGGGCAGCACATTGGAGCTTTTACTTGCCTGGTCTGCTAGCTAATGAATTTATGATTTCTCCCCAGTGTTATTCTTAGTAGGATTTTATTATTTTTTTCTTCCTTTAAAATTCAATTTTGGAATAAAGTGATCTTAATTTGCATTCAGTTATATGTCACAAAAAGCAAACCTCCATAACGGATAAATGTGGCTGTGTGTATTGCTGCAGACATCTATTTACGTCCTTAGAGCTTGCTTTATGTTTCAAATATGACAACTACATAGCGACAACTATGAAAGCTACGTACCCACTCTGGTGTTGGGACCCAATATGTGGCAGCTGATGATGCACTTGACAGACGTCTCCTCGCCATTTCTGCCTCTGTGTAGAAGACATCCTGTTGGGGAACATGAAATGGCTTTCAGAACTTTTCAGAACTTAGAACGTGTGAACATTAAATACCCAGACACTGATTTTGCCCCCACCTCGTTGTGCATTAAATGGATTATCATTTGGCTGCAGTTGAATTACCACCACTGCCCAATTAACCACACATTTTCCAGATCTTTCTGTGCAGAAAACCCCTGCTCTGTTCTCAGTGTCCTGTGGGGAAGAAGTCTTACTTAAGTGGGCTCAATATACAGTCCCCTCCGAAAGTAAAGCAATTCAATTCATTGCAGACGCCAATTATATCATTTATAACTGAGGTTAAAGGCCTCAACCTTCCGATCAGAAGTCCAACGTCTTAACCACTGAGCTACCACTTCCGGTAAGGCCAATTCTTTTGTTTTTGCTATACACTGAAGACATCTGGGTTTGAGATCAAAAGATGAATATTTCAATTTTCATTTCCTGATCTGATTTACATCCAGATGTGTTAAACAACTTAGAACATGTCTACTCTTGGTTTAAGCCCTGGGTTTCACCTGTGAAGACAGCATTTTTGGTAAAAAGAATAAACCAACATGAAGCCCAGAGAGCTGTCTATGGGAGAAAAGTGAGCCATTTTTAAGCTGAGAAAAGAGGAGAAATCGATCAGTGCCATTGTACAAACATTGGGCATAGCCAATACAACAATTTGGAATGTCCTGAAAATGAAAGAAACCACTGGTGTACTATCAACCAGACATCGAACAGGTCGGCCAAGGAAAACAGCAGCAGTTGTTGACAGAAACATTATGAAAGCTGTGAAGAAAAACAACCTCCACAGGGCAGGGGTGAAGGGATCACAATCCACCGTTCGAAGAAGACTTCAAGAGCAGAAATATAGAGGCTATACCACAAGATGCAAACCAGTCATGAGCAGTAAGAATCAGAAAGCCAGATTAGAATTTGCATAGAAATACAGAGATGAGCCACAAAAGCCAAGATTAACCTCTACTAAAGTGATGGAAAGGCCAAAAATGTGGAGAAAGAATGGATCTGCTCATGATCTAAAACATATGAACTCATCAGTCAAGCATGGTGGAGGTAGTTTCATGGCTTGGGCTTGCATGGCTGCTTCTGGAACAGGCTCACTAATCTTTATTGATGATGAAACTCATGATTGTAGCACCAGAATGAATTCAGAAGTCTACAGAAACATTCTGTCTGCCAGTTTACAGAGAAATTAATCCAATCTAATTGGGAGGCATTTCATCATGCAGCAAGACAATGACCCAAAAAGCACTGCCAACTCAACAAAAGACTTCAGCAGGGGGAAAAGTGGAAGGTTTTATACTGGCCAAGTCAATCACCAGACCTTAACCCAGTTGAGCATGCATTTCACCTCCTGAAGAGGAGACTGAAAGGAGAAACCCCCCAAAACAAACAACAACTGAAAGAACCTGCGCTACAAGCCTGGAAAGGCAGATGAACGCAACAGTTTGGTGATGTCAGTGGGTCGATAGCTTTATGCAATTATTGCGAGCAAGGGATATGCAACCAAATATTAAGTGTTATTTACTGTAAGACTATCTGTTCTAATACTTTTGCTCACCTAAAAACTGGGTGGTCAGCCACCGGAGGTGCCATGTTTTAGCTGTTTAACACATCTAGATATAAATATCAGGAAATGAAATCTGAAATTCTGATACATCGTCTCATTCATTTTCACTGAAATGTCTTCAGTGCATAGCAAAAACAAAAGAATTGGCCTTGCTGTTCCAGTACTTTTGGAGAGGACTGTATCTCATGTGAACACAAGAAAAAGACACATTATTGTCAGAAATGTCCCTACTTTTTATGGCGTCGTTTGCAGCACATTTAAATTTGGTTTCAGGTGAGAGGATGCTGATCAGCTTATCTTAGATCAGCAAGCTCTGCTCAGAATGCTTCTCCAATCTTAACTAATAATAAATAATGTGTCAAACTGACTCATAATGTCAAAGTTGTTTCAATATTTCAACATGAACTAATTCAAGGCATGCTTCCTCCGAGACATGCGGCACATCTTTTTGAACATAACAGGGCTAAATGTCAATCAACAGAGGAAAGCGTAATGCCATCCTACCCACCTAGGAGGAAGGGCCAATTATGCTCTCTTGGACCCCTAGATGGCTCTGAAATAGACAGGATTCTAACTAGGGATCTCCTGCCAATAGGGTAAGAGAGAGCAACATTTTGACCTGAAAATGTAGTTTGTCCTGTATTGGGTTGCCCGAACGTTAGTCATTTTCATGATGGTCAACGAAGTGAATCATCGACAGAATTTCCCATCATTCAGTAGAACTAATGAAGCCCCTTGGTAAAACGTACTGAAGATTATAAGACAAGTCCAGTCAACTTGACATATTGTACTTATTAGACATTTATAAATGACTTCATAATACTGAAAACCTTTATAGAGATCTCACCTCGTTGTCTCTTCCAGAGTTGGACTCCGTGTCGCTGGCCCCACTCAAGACACCATGTTCCGGTGAGTGAGGGGTTTCTGTCTTTGGCACTGTGACCATGGTGCCGTCCTCCGATACTTGGGACTTCTCTGTTAGTTTGTCAATACCTGAAAATAATATTTAGAAAGTTCAGCCACAATGAAAATGCATTTACCATTAATAAAGTCTAGGGGTGAGAGTTTTTCTTTCCTTACTTCCTTCGAGTAATGAGTTCCACTGCCATAAAGGAATGGGCAGGTTGTTACCTGGCATGGCCACGAGGCTGGCCTTCAGGGTGCCCGGCTCGGCAGGTACGGCTGGCCGAGAGCCCTCCATGGAAATTGTCTCCTGGGAGTTGGTGCGAGAGATGGCATCGGGAGATTTCCTCTTCTTTTGTAGTGCCTTCTGGATGGATGCAGAGTCAGTGGGCAGGTTGGCAAGCTGGTGAAAGACGTTGCGCTTGCGGATGATGGCGTATACCAAGTTGCAGTTGCCTGAGGCATAATGGACAGTGAATGTGATGTGTTGTGTCATAATTCCTCATCATTATCTTTATCACATTTAAAGCCCAGATTCTGGAGTATTCAAATACAATATCACTACGTATATGATAACAACTGGAGATCTTTGTGATACTGATATTAAAACGTTCACAGTTAAACTTCATAGTTAAACTCTTTCACGCACATTTTAAATATAACAAAATACAAAGTACAAAATATAATAAAGGCAATCATAACAAGAGAGAAAACAGTCAAGTCTTCTATCCATACCGCTTATCCTACACAGGGTTGCAGGGGAACCTGGAGCCTATCAAGGGTGCACAAGGAGGGGGACACCCTGGATGGGGTGCCAACCCATCGCAGGACACAATCACATACACATTCACACACCCATTCACACACTATGGACAATTTGGAAGTGCCAATCAGCCTACAACGCATGTCTTTGGACTGGGAGAGGAAACCGGCGTACCCGGAGAAATCTCCTGAAGCACGAGGAGAACATGCAAACTCTGCACACACAGGGCAGAGCCGGGATTCGAACCCCCAACCCAGGAGCTGCAAGGCAAACCTGCTAACCACTAAGCCACCATGCCCTCCAATGGTCAGCTCTTGTTATATGTAAACATTTCCAGTTCCAAAAATAAATTTCTTTTCCAAATTTCCAGATATTTAATCCACATTTTTTGCTGGTATCGTCCCAATACTGATACTGGGTATCGGATCAGTGCCATTTCTAATAACAATGCATCTTACCATCAAACTGGTACTGGATAATGTTATTAAAGGCCTCCAGCAAAAAGAAGACCAAGTGGTGGTTCTGAGCAGCAGAGAACAGGAACCAGTTGGTGGAGAAGGCTTCCAGAAGATGCAGAAGTTTATTGGCTGCCACCATGGACAGACTCTTCAGGTAAGGAGACACTAAACAGTGTGAGGGCATTACACACACAGAGGTGAGGCCAGACAAATCCCACAAAGAGACGAATTTTAATTTGACTAGCCATTAATGGTGAATGCACTTACCATTCACTACAATGGTGAGCAGGCAGTCAAAGAGTGGCTGCAGACGCTGATGGCCACTTGTGATGATCTTGTGGAAAACCTGAAGATAATGTGTTAAAGGATAAAAAAAAAAACATGATAATAGTTTGTGAGTGTGACAAACCTGACACTTAATAGCTGCATGTCATGTTCGCACAACAGTTCTGGTATCTGAATTCCCTACGTTTACACTTTTCGTTTACAATTTATTAGGAATACATGTACGCCTGCACATTCCTGCAATTATCCAATCCGATTCAAGTTACAAGTTAAGCGAGCTCAAAGGTGATCTCAGTGACATGGCATGGTTATTTGTGCCAGATGGGTGGGTTGGAGTGTTTCAGAAACTGCTGAGATTTTCATTCACAACACTTTGCCACAGTCAAAGGCACTGAGATCACATTTGTTCCTGCATTATGATGTTCGATGTGAACATTAACTGAAGCTCTTTACCTGTATCTGCATGATTTTATGCATTATCTTGCTGCCATATGATTGGCTGATTGAATAATCGCAAGAACGTGCAGGTGTACCTACAAAAAGTGGTCGATAAGTGTATATAGCCAAATGGCTCATGCGCAACCAACTGAGTTATCCAAACCCCAGCACTGTAAATCATTTTCAACCTTGGGGTCACAACCTGACATGGGGTTGTCTGAGAGACCACAGAGCGGAGAAGTGAGAATCTCATTGGAATCTCAACAAACTTTATGTGATCATATACATTGAAAATGCATGTTTATAATAGTTACAGACATTTGTTATACTGTACCTAGCATTCTATGGGTTGTGCACTTATTTACAGTAATGCACTGTGAATTTTTAAAGTTGTAGGCCTATACTTTCTATTAATTGTCATTAAGAATTATCAGGGGGGCTGAGGGTGTCATGAGAATTTTGAGCCTTTAAAATGGAGTCACTGGGCAAAAAAAGGCTGAAAACCCATAGTATAATATAAAATGAGTCGGAGTAAGAAAACGGCCCTTACTACAATGAGGAGGTCGGCATGTGTGCCGGTGAACACTGGAATATCCATCGGGACGCGAAGAGAGTATGGTTTGTTCAGACGCACCCCGAAATTCCTCTCCCCACTCAGCAGCAGCAAAATGAACACACCGATGTGCATGAGACCAACACGGGCTAACAATAAACACAACAATTAAGTGCCAACTAGGAATCAGTCTGATGTACAAAACAAATACAAACAAACTTTTGTGTCAAGTAACAATCAGACATGTACAGAATACTTACACTGGTCAGCCCTGGCATCATTCAGGTAGTAGAGAATAGGCACCAGGATATCCAGCACATCACTGCTCTTCAGAACAAAGAACAAGAATTTCTGGAACAATGGAGAGACAGGAAAAGGAGTTAGACAAGAAAAAAAAAGTTATTAAAAAGTCATTTCTGATATGACATTGTGCCATCAAGCATCTCTTACCTTGTTGAAATCACAAAATTTCCAGAAGAGGACCAGAAGCTCTTGGTGGAACTGGATCTTCTTGGTGGAGTTGGGCAGGTAGGTCTGAGTGAGTGGGTTAGTGAGCAGGCGAGCCAGGCCTTTCAGCACAAAGTCATAATCCTGGAGGCAAATGTGTGTTGTTGTTATTTTCAAGGCAAGATACAAAGTGATAAGTAGTAGAACACATTTTATAACATTGGTAGGTACATACCTCCTCTCTGTGAATTCTGGACAGATAGTTCACAAACAGGTTTTGTGGGCCTGCAGACTGCCAAAGAGAAAAAAAAAAAAAGTTTAATTGCATAGATTATAAATTGATGAGCTTTAAGACTTAAAGGAGCAGTGTGTAATGTTCAACAGTGTTTCTAGACTGTTTTAATCATACGATTTTAAAATTACCCTATTAAATTCCTTATGAAGTCATTTTATTTCATAATTAGCTTCCTACTATTGGCCATCTCATGACGTTATAAGCGGAATGTCTGACAGAAATAGCTGAAGTAAAGATCGAAGCTCCAAAACTCACAACCCTAAATAGTTAAACGAATGGCCAGTCACTCTAATTTAAATCCAATTTCATCCATATTATTAAACAGGATGCAATTTACTGCACTACTTCTGCATGTTGCTGTGCCATGCCCTATTGATTAGTGTAGCTGGTAGCTGGACCTAGCAGTGGAGTGCAAAAAAACTGCAATCTAACTTTATTTCTGTAGCTTTCCGCACTAGAAACATTTACAAAATCATGCAAAAATCATGCAACGTTCATTCGCCTCATTTGACTTTTCTAGCACTAGCACTGTTCACAAGTTGTTTACATTGCTGGAGAAATGCTGCTGTCAATCGGTATGTGATCTGATAGAAAACAGACTTTTTTTTCTGTTTTGAATTATGATTAAATCATAATTGGGGATATATATTTCTTGAATCTACCATTGTAGCTGGGGTTTTAAAACTGAAAACCTGCCATGCAACGGGTTTCTCGTTTGTTCACATTGTTTACATTTTTCCAGACCAGAAATTTGCTTTGCCCCATGCAGAACATAACTGCTCAGCTATGCCCCTTTGTTTCCTTAAAAGATGATTCACAAGGCGTACATGGTATCAACAGAAGGCCTGTAGTCAGGGTGGGCTCTGAAAATTTCAAACAGCATCTTTGAATGAATAACTTACAATAAATACCAGGCTCATAAATATTAATATTGCTAAATATAAATACATCATGGTAATTGTTTCCAAATGGCTTTCACTTTTGTCCAAGTAAAACGCACAGTGGAAGTTTTTCACACTTCTAAGAATGAGCGAGTGAGTGTGTGTGTGTGCTAAAGGTGTGGTGGCACTCCTACATCCTGCTCGTCCATGCTGGAGGGGGAGGGAACACGCTGAGGCTGAGCGTTCTCGTGCTCCAGAGTGACGATGAGGATCTGCACTGCCTGCTCCACCAGCTGCTCCCGGTAGTCTGAGAACAGCAGGTGGTTGTAAGGAATGCCGTAGCCCACCGGGTCATACGCACACACCACGTTGATCAGGGAGGTAAACAAAGGCAGGGCGTGCCTGGAGGGATTGTAGAGAGACACACACACACACACACACACACACACACACACAAACACTTACTCTGCCACTGGACTTTTTTGCTCTCTCTCCTTTTTCTCCTTAACTTCACATGCTCTAGGGGCCAATAACTGTATGTATTTTATCAGTTATCAGAAATGAATATCATTTTGTACGATCGTATTTGTCATCATATTTCTTAGCTAATACTGTATAAAGGAAAAATGCTCTTGACGGCAAAACAAAGAGAAGCATATTAAGAGTCATTAAGAGTCAGCAATAACTAACAAAATATGTTAGGAACATACAGTTGAGTCTAAAAGTTATATTCCTTGGGATATACTAAAGAATACAAAGAAATCCCAATAATCAGTGTGGTGTATTAGATTTAATAGGTGCTCCTTAATTACATTAGAAAATAAAAAAAAAACAATTGGTGTACGTTAAAGATCTTAATAGTAATATAATTGCCTCTTTGCAATTGTGATATAAATATTCAGTAGTAACATGAGTTGCCTACGCTTTGCTTTCTAACTGTCTCTGATGACATGATCTCTGAATAGATTTTGCAAACCTTTGTACACAACTACACGAGTGTTAGCATTTGAATAAAACTGATGGCGTCGTGACAGCCTTTTCTAAGCGAAGCAAATGGTGTGCAAACAGGATTTTCAGATATACATTGAGTTGCTAGGTAACTACATTCATTAGTCTTTTTATCATGTAAACCTACCATATGGGTCACTTTGTAGCTATACATTTACTCACTGTAGCCCATCTGTTCCTGTGGACGATTTTTCAGCCTTCCTCTACCTGTTTATCAGTGGACGGGGATTAGCACAGAGCTGGCCTGATTATTATATAGGTGGTTTATTCTCAGCACGTCGAGGACATTATTAATTCATTTTAGCGTGTTCATTTTAAAAAATAGAGAGAACATACTCTACTTGGACCCTACTGTCCTATCTGAGTGATACAGTGCCCTCCACCCTTGGTAAATATGAGCAAAGAAGGCCGCGAAAAATGGTCTTTATTGTTTAACCTCTATAATGCCTGATGGATGTTGGAGAATACATGGCAAGGGATCGGAGACCATTCCTCCATACAGAATCTCTCCAGATCCTTCAAATTTTGAGGTCCACGCTGGTGGACTCTCCTCTTCAGTTCACCCCACAGGTTTTCTATGGTTTCAGGTCAGGGGACTGGGATGGCCATGACAGGACCTTGATTTTGTGGTCAGTAAACCATTTTTGTGTTGATTTTGATGTATGATTTGGATCATTGTCCTGCTGGAAGATCCAACCACGGCCCATTTTAAGCTTTCTGGCAGAGGCAGTCAGGTTTTCATTTAATATCTGTTGATATAACCTCAGTCCATAATGCCATGTATCCTAACAAAATGTCCAGGTCCTCTGGCAGAAAAACAGCCCCAAAACATTAAAGAGCCACCACCATATTTAACCATGGGCATGAGGTACTTTTCCATATGGCTACCTCTCTGTGTGTGCCCAAACCACCTCTGGTGTTTATTGCCATAAAACCTCTATTTTGGTTTCATGTGACCATAGAACCCGATCCCATTTGAAGTTCCAGTAGTGTCTGGCAAACTGAAGACGCTTGAGATTGTTTTTGGATGAGAGTAGAGACATTTTTCTTGAAACCCTTCCAAAAAACTGGTGGTGATGTAGGTGACTTTGGATTGTAGTTTTGGACACTTTCTGACCCCAAGACACAACTAACTTCTGCAACTCTCCAGCTGTGATCCTTAGAGACTTTTTGGCCACTCGAACCATCCTTGATACAATATAGACACATGTCCAATTCCAGGTTGATTCATAACATTTTTCATTAAGTCGACTGGAACTTCTTAATTATTGCCCTGATGGTGGAAATGGGCATTTTCAATGTTTGTGCTATTTTCTTATAGCCACTTCCCATTTTGTGAAGCTCAACAACCTTTTGCCACACATCACAGCTATATTCCTTGGCCTTACCCATTGTTATGAATGACTAAGGGAATTTGGCCTGTTTATACCCCTGTGAAACAGGAAGTCATGGTTGAACAATTTCCCAGTCACCCAGTAAAAAATGTAAAATATCAATGGGAATATACTTCAAATATACTTTTCTCATACAAATTCATAGAGGTGCCAATAATTGTTGCACACCTATATTTAACAAAGATATTTTTCTTGATAAACCTGTGTTTTGTTTGCAATTTTTTGAACCAAAGATCAAAAGGTTAAACAATAAAAACAATTTTTCACATCCTTCTTTGCTCATATTTACCAAGGGTACCAATATTAGTGGAGGACACTGTATTTAAGTGTACAGTTATTCATATATTAATAGAAATATTTATTTCTATTAATAATTCATTTGGACTACATTGGCACGCACACACACACACAGCTATTTTGGCCCCCTAAAATGTTCAGTCAGTCTTTCTTTAACTCAATTCAATTCCTTTAAATTTGTAATCAGCAAATAAGCATTTACAGAATTTTCTTTACAGAATCAGTAAAGAAAGTAGTAAAAGACTTCCTCCAACTCAACCCCACTGTTTGGGGTTTGCTTACTTTAAACCAAGCATCTTGTACAAATCTTTCTAGAAACTTTGCTGAGGTGTTTGCTCACCTCATGACATTTGTGTTCATTTAGTTATAGTGAATTAAAAGTCTTCTTCTTTTCTGAAGTCCTTGCCTACTTAGCTAAATGTAACAACGCCCGCATTCATTTGTGTTCATTGCAGCTTCTTAACTTCTGATGCCACATAGTCAGGCAAAAATCTGAACAGAAACTACAGAACTACAGGCAAGGTGGAGTTAAGAGGATATAACTGCACAGGTACAAATGTGATACATGAACAAATAAAAAAAAGTCGCCACAATATGATACTCAAAAATGTTAAGTCAAAACAGTGATAGTGCTCGTGATAATACAGACACGCAACGGAAGAAGGAGGAGGTGAAATGAGACGGCATAAATGCAGCAGAAGGGCATGAAAGCAAAAGAGAGAGCCAAAACATGCATCACATGAGTAGTAGTCAAGATAAAATAGACAAAACTTTGAGAGAGAAACTCTGATAAGTTCAAGAAGCTTTAAGCCTTTAGTGAAAAGCTCCATGAACAGATTTTAAAACCTCATTTACTCTCTATTCATTTCAAATGGAGAATCAGTGTTTGACAGTCAGACCCCTTTGCGTTTTCATTTTGAGGAACAGTAACTGATTAATTGAATCAATTTAAACCTCTCATATTTTTATTCTACCATACCAGCTATGTCTGGCAGTCTGGGAAACCCTCCGTGTGTCTGAAATCATGTACTGTGACATTACCTACTGCATTCAATTCAGTACCTACTGCTGCTCGGCCGTTGTTCACCAGAACTATGTAGAAATGTTTTATTCACTTTATCAACTTCTGAGTTTGATTAGCTGCCTGTGGCACAGCATGAGTTAGAAATGATGCAGTGGCTTCATGTATCCCGCCAACCTTCACTCTTCCCAACTGGTAGCTGTTGTGTGATACGGGAGAGCTATCTTGTGGGTGTGACTTGGCAAGCGAACAAATTAAAGAAAGACGAGGGGGAAAAAATACATCGATTAATAGACTATTAAACTAATGGACTAATGATTCCTTGCGTAATTCCATAATTGCTAACTTGCTAGCTAAATGCACTTTCCTCATGCAGTTAATGTGATGTTGTAATCAAGTTCGTGGACGTAGTGACATGAACATAAGCCTAATAGTTTACTAGCTGTCTATTATGAATAGCCTGTCAGTCTAGGGGTTATAAATAAAGGTGGGTATACAATAGACATGGTATTCATGGTCATATCTATTATTTAAAGCAAATGAAATTAAAAACAGCTGTTTTAGGCAATCGGTGTGCTGGTGTGTTTCAGTGGAGTCATTAATTTAATCTTTAAATGCAATTTTCTCCCTTTTGCAGGGTAACCTCATTACCAGAGGCCAAATAAATGGATTTTCCGCCTGTTTGGGGGGGCCCGTGTTGTGGTGTCACACTCCACAGTACTGGTTAATGGCACATATGAAAGGAGACATTCAGGGCTTTAAGAGTCTGCAGTTTTCCATAAGTAAGCCTACTAGGTTTAAATGTTATAATTTTATTGTGGCTGTTGTATACAGTGTTTTACTATCAAAAACGCTTTAGCTGTGCTCACCATTTTATCTCTGTAACAATGTTATTGTGGAGAGGTGTGAATTGTTGCCAGTAGGGGGGCTCACACTCCTCCCTTATCCCCCATCAGCTAAACACAGAGTCATGGTACTCTACACACAGAAACCCAACAGTATCCTGACTAATATTATAACAGACTTAAAATAAATTAAAATAAAGAAAACAGCAATAAAAAAAACAGCAATAAAATAATTCATTTGTTTATACTGACTGAAAATGTCTGATAAGTCGATTTCTATTTGGCCGGTGGAAGGGAATGCCAGTGTACTGCTAGAAAGGGTTAAAACTCTAGAACTTTAGTTGAATTCGCGCGCACACAAACATGACCATGCCCTTTTGCATACAACTGCAGAACTATTTCAATTTCCTCCCTGTTTGCACTTTATACATTCTTACTGTATGTGTGTATGTGTCTTATCAACTCACCTATTCTCAGTGGAGCAAAAGAAAGTGACCCAGGGATTGATGATGTTGCCATCTGAAGATGGTGGCAAGTACATGGCCTCAGAGAAACAAGTCAGCAGCAGCCTCAACAGCTCAGTCCTGCACACCCAGAAAACACACACACAGTATCCATTAACAATACTAAGAATCCTCAGCTTTTTACATATTGCATTGTAACAATCACAGTTCACTCAGAGCTCCTCGTCGTAAATCTGCCATAGACACCATCCTGCCTTAAAAGCATCCTGCCAAAGGAGAAGAAAGCAAATAGCCTGGTCTGGTTGCTACCTAATAACCTCAGATGACGTGATTTGAGATAAGAATCTCTCTAAATGGGCCTTGTGTAGTGGTTACTGATTAAAAGGTTACCCAGGAAACATGAGAAAACACTCTCCTGTGGAAATACAAGTGCATATGATTGCATGCTCACCTGTTAAGATCATGGATGTAGTTGAGTGGTGGCGACTGTGCAAAGCCCACCCCTGCCTCCCAGATGTACTCGCAGCTGTCCAGTGACTGCATATCCTCCAGTGAATCCTGAAAAGTACAGCCATAAGATTACAATTGACTTCCATTTGATTCTCACAGAGAAACAGTGCTGCCTTCATTTTTTCATGTTTCCAAGTCATCAAGATGTGGTTACTGTACGTTCTGTGGTTCTAACACATAGGTGTTTTTGGCACGGTGCCCAGGTCTGTTAAAGACGGGCCGGGTACAGTCCCCTCTGAAAATATTGGAACAGCAGGTCAATTCTATTGTTTTCACTAAACACTAAAAGATGAATGAGACGACAGATCAGAATTTCAGGTTTCATTTCCTCATATTTACATCTAGATGTGTTAAACAGCTTAGAACATGGCAGCTTTTGTTTGAACCCACCCATTTTTTTTTTCAAGTGATCAAACATATTGGAACAGGGTTTCTTGCTGCCCAGGTGTGCCCTGTTGAATTGACTGTTCAAAGAATCAATGGCTCTGAATGTCTACTCTTGGTTTGAGCCCAAGGTTTCACCTGTGAAGACTGCATTTGTTGTTTAAAGGATAAACCAACATGAAGATCAGAGTGCTGTCTATGGGAGAAAAGCAAGCCATCAGAGCCATTGCACAAACATTGGGCATAGCCAGTACAACAATTTGGAATGTCCTGAAAAAGAAAGAAACCACTGCTGTACTAACAACCAGACATGGAACAGGTCAGCCAAGGAAAACAACAGCAGTTGATGACAGAAACATTGTGAGAGCTGTGAAGAAAAACCCTAAAATAACAGTCAGTGACATCACCAACAACCTTCACAGGGCAGGGGTGAAGGTATCACAATCCACAGTTCAAAGAAGACTTCAGAAATATAGAGGCCATACCACAAGATGCAAACCACTCATCAGCAGTAAGAATCGGAAAGCCAGACTGGAATTCGGGAAGAAATACAGAGACGAGCCACAAAAGTTCTGGAACCAAGATTAACCTCTACCAAAGGCCAAAGTGTGGAGAAGGAATGGATCTGCTCATAATCCAAAACATAGAAGCTCATCTGTGAAACTTGGTGGAGGTAGTGACATGGCTTGGGCTTGCATGGCTGCTTCTGGAATGGTCTCACTAATCTTTATTGATGATGTAACTCATGATGATAGCAGCAGAATGAATTCAGAAGTCTACAGAAACAATCTATCTAACTGGGAGGAACTTCATCATGCAGCAAGACAATGACCCAAAAAGCACTGCCAACACAATTAAGGACTTCATCTGGGGGAAAAAAGTGGAAGCTTTTGGATTGGCCAAGTAATCACCAGACCTTAACCCAGTTTAGCATGCACTTCACCTGCTGAACAGGAGACTGAAGGGAGAAACCCCCCAAAACAACAACAACTGAAATAAGCTGCAGTACAAGCCTGGAAAAGCATCACAAAACAACAATGCAACGGTTTGGTGATGTCAGTGGGTCATCGGCTTGGTGTTCCTATACTTATGCTCACCTAAAAATTGGGTGGTCTGCCACCAAAGGTGCCATGTTTTAAGTTGTTTAACACATCTAGATGTAAATATCAGGAAATGAAAGCTGAAATTCTGATCTATCGTCTCATATTCATCTTTTGATCTCTAACTGAAATGTCTTCAGTGTACAGCGAAAACGATATAATTGGTCCAGCTGTTCCAATACTTTCAGAGGAGGCTGTATATTTCCTCCCATAAAAAAAAACACATTTCATTTATTAATCCATAAGGAGAAATTAACACCTTGTTTCTAAATGTTTCTGGCTGTGGGAGCAGATATCTTGTGGTCAGGGTTGTTGTGGTTTAAATTACCAATTGTTTTAGATTTTAGGAAATAGGGGAAAAAAAACAAAATAATTACTGTGGGAACAGCAGGAGTGGGATTTAAAAAAAAAACAGTCATGCACAAACACCTCTAGTCTGTGGTTGGGGGTGGGGAAGGCAGAGGAGAAAGAGACAGAGAGAGAGACAGAGAGAGCGAGAGAGAGAGAGAGAGAGAAAGCAACAGAGCAGCAGTAACCAAATAATAAGAGAAAAAAAAACAAACAAGGACAGTAGGTAAAGCAATCTAGCTACCATATGATTATCTCATATAGCTGCTAGCGAGTAACTTCTAATAATAAAGAAGCAGACATACTGCTGCATTAGTAATCAGCTCGTGTAAATTCACAATACATCTACAACTCCTCATTTTCTGTGAACACTATGGTATATAACCACCACCAACAGAGAATAGATGCTACTTATAAAACAGTAACATGGACCAATCTACTGAACTGATGTGTTAAACAAAATAGTTGGTGACTATTTCCCTCATTAGTTCGAATGTATTTACAGGATAGCATGTCCTGCTCCAGCATTCTTTAATTTGGAAGCCTTTACTTTAATGTTGTCAGGCAACCCATTTTCAAGCTGCTGAATATAACTGATAGATAAATGTAATTCAAATCAATATAAATACTGTACATCTACTTGCAATAATATGTGGAACCACTTTGAATGTTCAGTCTGGAGATTCACACTGGTTATTATAGGAGTTAAAAAACAAAGAAACAAAACAGCAAAATATATCAGCAACTTTCTGGCAGTAAGAAATTATACTCGCATGTGATCAGAAAAAAAAAAAAAAAAAAAAAACGTCGATCGATCTAGAAGGTTGCTGATATTGTCAGTTGCAGGAGTCCAACTTAACATAAAAATGATTAATCATTCAGCTTGATACACATCCAAAATGTTTCTCCTACTTCCTCATACCACAGAACCTGTCAGTCAGTAATCCTTTAGGGGATTAAAGTGAAGAAAATGGAGGAAAGAAACCTTGTCCGGTTTACATATGGCTGAGCAGAACCAGGAACTTAAGGAGATTTGGCCAAGTGTAAAAACAGGGAAGGAATGGCACGAGATTCTGACAGGTTACTCACAGGTCCTCCTCTCTTATGGCTCTGCACGGTGAACTCGGGACAGAAGAGCAGGTCGGAGATGGCCAGAAGCAGAGACTCTGCCAGCGGCCGCGCTCCATCATCATCGTCGTCCATCTCATCCATCTGCTGAGACACGAGAGCTGACTTGGAGGAATACCCGAAAGATGCCCACATAGCTAATAATTAATGAATGCAAATAGTAGTGAACTGTTATTATGACCTCGGCTTAATTCAATATGGCATGAGTGTGTGGAAAGTGGAAGAATTTTATATTGATATTGTCTTACTCTAAAGTAGACTTCACAGAAACAATGCAAAGCTTTACAGTGACTATAGCAGTGCTGTAGTGATCATCTCTGTGAAACAAACCCAAGAAGAAAAAAAAAATCCATTTAATTAAGTAAGGAATTTAACAAGACGGGGCGTACTGTTATAGGAAAATAATCCACGATGGGGTCGTTGGAAAAAAAATGAAGCTTGTCATGCTACCAAGAAACCGCAAAGCGTTAATGTTAAATAAACAATTCATTATAGAAGGCATTACCATATCAACCATTAAACATTTTTCTTTGTTAAATAACAACATATTTTTGTCCATTAGCCTCAGATTATGTAGATGGCCCACCGTACAAGTAAATGAGTTGTTACCATAGAAACAATAACATATTACAACAAGCATATTAATATAAACCTATCATTTGAATTACAGTCTGCACTGTTCATGTTTGTGTGCGTATAGGACTAAAGGATTAAAAAGTCTACATCTTAGACTTAAGGTTCAATTTATAAATGATCTTCTGATCTGTTAGTGTAAGATCAGACTCCAAACTATTCAAAAGCACCTTAAATAGACGATTTTACTTTTCCTGACCGGTGAAAACTCGTTTTCTATTTAAAAACCAAGAGTTTCTGGCTACTATATTCTACAGAATGGACAGGTCTGAGTTGATCTTGTAGCAGCACTCACTTTGAGACACCTGATACACATGGGCCAGCCTTGTTCTCATACTCTCAAACAACAGCCTGAATCAGAGCTCTGTGTGAGCCACAGCTCTGTTCCTTCACTGAGAAGAAGCACTCACGACTGCAGCAGCGTGGGTGTCTTATCTCTTGTCTTTGTACATGCTGTTTTGAAATGATAAATCCCAAAACAGCGAGTTACTCACTCCAGCTCGTCCAGCCCCGGGGACGGTGGACCAAAAGAAGCCCCTCCAGTCCTGGTCTTCGAAGATGTAGGGCAGGATGCGGCTAAGAATGCGTGTGCAGTTCAACACAACTTGCTTCTCTTGCTCGCTGGGGCATCCTGATTCTGCTGCTTGTACCAGCTTCTCCACTGCCTGCGAAACAGGAATGTATTCAAGCAAGCAATCATGTATGTTAGTGCCCATGTGTATACATATAAACACAAAATCAGGTTCAGAGACTGATCTCTAGCCCTTCCAGATGTTTAAAACATGATTAGGCTTACACTGCACATACTCAATTCATCCTGATATGTGGTTTGGTGTAAGCTACGAACCTTTCACTCAGAAAAAGCAATCTGCTTCTACTGTCTTTTGTTTCTTTAAGTGCTAACTGAAAGGTCATATGCCAAACCAATTCATCCATCATCTGGGCATCAATGCATGTATACACAGAGTTTGGACCTACTAGACTAGCACCTATAGTGAGGAATTTTCAGTAGTTTTAGTCAAGAAGGAGCTTTAACTGTTGAAAATGCACATCTACTAATGAAATATGACTCATCTCATTTGCATGTACTACAGATACGTGACTATTGAAAATAAAGCCCATCATAAAGTATATTAGTAAAATGTTGGGCCACTACATGCCTTCCAGAGCAGCTTCTGGAAGCGTACTGGAGGGATGAACACCATTCTTCCAAAAGATATTCTCTTAAGTGGTGTTTTGATGATAGTCATGAATACACTCTCTGATACGTCACTCAAAAATCTCCTGTGCGTGTTTTAACGTCATCAGTAGAAGAGGTGGTCATTGTAAGTTCAGTGTTTCCAACACATGTTATATTTTGGCACTGTGCCCAGGTTTACTGAAGACCGGCCAAGTATATTTCCTCCCATAAAAAAAAAACAACCCACACTTGATTTATTAATCCATTGGGAGAAATTAACACGCCGTTTTTCTAATTGTTTCTGGCTGTGGTAGATGTGTGTCCTATGTTTCCACATAGGATAAAGGTGACAAGTCAGAAGAACTCTGTATTGATTTGCAGTGGGCTATCCTCTATGGGGACAAGTGGATCCAAAAGATGGCAGTAAAAATAAATGTCCCTCACAGTATAACAGAGCCACTGGCTTTTACTTTAATTTGGTACTTGCTCCTGTTGTAATAGTATGTTGTACCGGCTATATAGAACAGATAGAACAGTATTGTATAGTGTTGTATAATATATTATAGTATAGTATAGTACGTATAACAGACCTAATGTCGTCAAAGGTCTTGAAATTAAGGTTACTGATCTAGGATCAGACAGTTTCACTTCACTGAGCTACACAAGAAGGCCCACTGAAAGGGGTTATTCACGTACTCATGAATGCCACCATATGTACAAAGGAAAGCTGATCCTAATCGCTGCTCATTGACGCATATAGTCCCAATTCTGTCTCTGCACATTTATAAAATCAGAGGACTGCTTTTTAGATGTTCCTACATTGCCGCTGATAGGCAGTGTCCAAAAGGAAGCAGAAGGCTGCAGACAGGAAGGGAAGCACACAGACTGCTTTCCTGTGCCTACATGGCATGAGCACTTCATTCACCCAAACAATCTCCGCCGCACATAATGAAAAGCAAAACAAACCCAAATGCGACTTAATTTCAGGACTATGGGATGAACACACTGCACTTGAAGTTCCCGGACATGTGGTGAATTTATTTTGGCTGACAATGCAGGTACCTTATAACACAGGGTTGCCAGATTGGAGGGCGATTCCTCTCTCACTGCTCGGATCTCCGCGGCTGGCACAAGGGCGAATACATCCTGGACTGAGGTGGCAGTGTCAGCCCAAAACTGGTCCCAGAAGGCATCATCGGTGGCTTCCACTGGCTGAAGTAAAAGACATAAGTCAGTGCAGTATTCTGTGTGGTCCATTTGAGTACAGGCAACATAACAAATATTCCATGGCAACACACAGACTTGGAGCCGATCAGGAAAACACACGTCAAGTAAATATGCTTTCAGCCCCACTGTCACGGAGGGACAAACAAGGAAGCTGTCCTGGGCTCGATGAGGGACAAGGAGGGTGTAGTAGTCCACTGACATCTGAAAACATCTACTTTATAAAACTATGAGGGTCTAGGTCTAGGTCATTTAAGAGCTTTCTAAAGCAATATGCACCTTTGGGAAATATGAGCAAAGAAGGCTGTGAAAAATTTTCTTTATTGTTTAACCTTTTGATCCTTTGTTTAAAAAAGAATTCACAAAAATACTCTGCTCTCATGGATATCAATTGCATATATATATATATATATATATATATATATATATATATATATATATATATATATATATATATATATATATATATATATATATATATATGGTCGACCATGTGTTGAGTTATTTTGAGGGGACAGCAAATTTACACTGTTATACAAGCTGTACACTCACTACTTTACATTGTAGCAATGTGTCATTTCTTCAGTGTTGTCTCATGAAAAGATATAATAAAATATTTACAAAAATGTGAGGGGTGTACTCACTTTTGTGAGATACTGTGTGTATATATATATATATATATATATATATATATATATATATATATATATATATATATATATATATATATATATATGTTAAATATAGGTGTGCAAAAATCATTGGCATCCCTATGAATTCATGTGAGAAAAACATATTTTAAATATATTCCCATTGATATTTTGCATTTTTAGTACACTTGGCTGATGAGGAACGGGAAATTGTTCAACCATGACTTCCTGTTTCACAGGGGTATAAATATGTGGTAACACATAGGCCAAATTCCCTTAGTCATTCATAACAATGGGTAAGACCAAGGAATATAGCTGTGATGTGCAGCAAAAGGTTGTTGAGCTTCACAAAATGGGAAGTGGCTATAAGAAAATAGCACAAGCATTGAAAATGCCCATTTCCACCATCAGGGCAATAATTAAGAAGTTCCAGTCAACTAGAAATGTTATGAATCAACCTGGAATTGGACGTGTGTCTATATTGTCTCAACGCACTGTGAAGAGGATGGTTCAAGTGGCCAAAAAATCTGCAAGGATCACAGCTGGAGAATTGCAGAAGTTAGTTGCGTCTTGGGGTCAGAAAGTCTCCAAAACTACAATCCGAAGTCACCTACATCACCACAAGTTGTTTGGAAGAGTTTCAAGAAAAAAGCCTCTACTCTCATCCAAAAACAAACTCAAGCATCTTCAGTTTGCCAGACACTACTGGAACTTCAAATGGGATCGAGTTCTATGGTCAGATGAAACCAACATAGAGCTTTTTTGGCAATAAACACCAGAGGTGGTTTTGGTGCACACAGAGAGGTAGCCATATGGAAAAGTACCTCATGCCCACGGTTAATATGGTGGTGGCTCTTTAATGTTTTGGGGCTGTTCTTCTGCCAGAGGACCTGGACATTTTGTTAGGATACATGGCATCATGGACTCAACAGATATTAAATGAAAACCTGACTGCCTCTGCCAGAAAGCTTAAAATGGGCCGTGGTTGGATCTTCCAGCAGAACAATGATCCAAAACATACATCAAAATCAACACAAAAATGGTTTATTGACCACAAAATCAAGGTCCTGCCATGGCCATCCCAGTCCCCTGACTTGAAACCCATCGAAAACCTGTGGGGTGAACAGAAGAGGAAATTTGAAGGACCTGGAGAGATTCTGTATGGAGGAATGGTCTCAGATCCCTTGCCATGTATTCTCCAACCTCATCGGGAATTCTAGGAGAAGACTCAGAGCTGTTATCTTGGCAAAGGGAGGTAGCACAAAGTATTGACTAAAAGGGTGACACTAATTGATGCACACGTATTTTTAACAAAGATATATATATTTTTTTTATAAACCTGTGTTTTGTTTGCAATTGTTTGATATCCATGAGAGCAGAGTATTTTTTGGAGAAAAGATCAAAAGGTTAAACAATAAAGACAATTCTTCACAGCCTTCTTTGCTCATATTTACCAAGGGTGCCAATATTAGTGGAGAGCTCTGAACAATTCATGTGTTCTGTGTGTGTCTGTATAAACAGTAAAAAAAAAACAGTGGTATCGACTATAAACAGTGGAACTCGACAATTTGGGGTCAGATACTGGACTAAAAATGATTTAATTCATCTTGTACACAACTAGAAGCCAAAGTGAACCATAGGCCTGACGAATGCTTCACACTGTAAAGTATTATTTCACAGTGTGACGTCATTTTGATTAACTCTGTCCAGATTCATCAATAAAAAATAAAAATACAATAAAAAACATATTCAGAGTTTATATAACACTAGGGATTTTTCCCTCCACACAGAGCACGTACACACCAGCCTGACTAAATAAAGCCTGGTGAGTACTACAGATAAACACGTCGCGCGTGAAGGTAAAATCTCGCGTTATCACAGGACTGGATATTTATTTGACTGGATTCATTCCGTTTCTATTGACGACTGACGTGGCCGATATCTCCGTCTGACAGAATTAATAATAATACTGAAAAAGAGATATTGAGTCTGAACAGACTCGCTCAATTTATACAATTAATAAGTCAAGACGAAGAGACTAAATTGCGTAAAAGAAATGATGAAAATAAACAAAGCGCGCTATTAACTGTAAACGATGAGAAATTGGATTCGGAGTTGTTTTGTTTTTGTTTTTTTTCCTCCTAACGGCTTCTCGTCAGCTTCGGGAAAATAACGTCGCCAGCCTGCAGTCCCCTGGCAGGTGCTAAATACTATACTAAATACTAGAAGAAATATAACACGAAAGCGGGTTAAAGAAATAAGACTGGCTGTCATTAATATTAAAATCGTCTATCAGGCCCATATAATTACATATGAGTCATATGCGCATCCTTGATGTTGCGCGAGATCAACCGCCTGATTCACCGCAGCTCAAAGTCTCCATCTGGAAATCTTCCCACGCTCCTACACGCTGTATACATCTATAACAAATGCCACCAACCTGAGTTTTCGTGGTCAGTTGTATCACCGCTTTTCGAAATTTCAGCTTTGAATCGGTATTTCCCATTTTTTTTTGCTTGATAATTTCTCCCTAGTATAAAACAGCGCCGCTGCAGAGAGTCTGATCCTTTCTCCCCTCCTCCTGCGCCTGTGTCATTCGCGGAGACCAGAAACAAACTTCCGGCTTCCAAGCGCGCGAGGCTGTTGCTAGGCTCAATTCCAAATGGCTCGCTATTGCACGCAGAGTGCACTATGTATATGGCATACGCTATAGAGCACTTTTGTTTGGGATTCGGTCTACTTTCATGTAACGTGCTTTTGTTATTTTGCGCGTGGGGCTGTGGTGACACCTTGGATTATCATTTTTTTTATCATTAATATTTAAAATATTATATGAATTTGCAACTCGGGGAAACACCAGGGAAGCTATCCTGGGGCTCAGGAGGGTTTAGTAGACCACTGACATGCAAAATCATTTGACCAAATTATTTGGTGAAGCTATACTAATTGACAAAATGTATTTCCCTTCGTTTGGAAAGTGGTTTGGTCTGCTGGCTTCATCTGCTGATCTGGGCCTCTGGTTACTTTAATTCATCCAAGTTTGATAAGATTCATCTTTGTGAATATTTGTGTGTGTGGTTCCTTTGTGCCCTTTATAAATATATATGATTCGTTTGTTCCGTGCCTGTGGATTTGTGTAAAAACAATAGAAATATTCCTCTTTTTTTTTTTTTTTACTTTAATAAGCTATTGGAATATTGGATATTCTAATATTTCATATTTTCAATCAAAATACGAACATAATTGAAAAATAAATCTATCAAATATTCCTATAAGTGTATACCGGAAATGTCGTCACGAGCAAATCGTTACATACTTCGTGTTTTAGAGTTGACGCATGCGCACTGCTATGTAAATAACAGTAGTGGCTAAACGCTAGTTGTTCGAAGTACCTAGTTAGCTAGACTTTTTTTTTTTTTTTTTTTTTTTTTAATTAAACCACTAACTATTAATGTGTTGTGGTAAAGCTGTTTGGGACCGCAAGTGATAGGTGATTATTTGGAGGGGTTAATAATTGTTACCGCTGCAAGAACCGCTTTAATAAACCTCATGTTTACAACTTCACCCTGCTAGCAAGCTAGCTTTCCTGCTAACCGTGCAAGCTGGCCAGGCAGTAGCAGGATGACCGTTAAACCAGCTGGCTAATCTGTGAGCGGTCTGATTAGGTAGCTGGCGGGATACACTGCATAAGCGTCAGATTTGGTGCATAATCAACATTTCAACGTTTTAATAATAAACAAAAGGTAAACCTGGGTGTGGTTGCGTATGGTTTTTGGCTTGCTTGGTAACTTGTAAGCGCCGCTAGCTAACTGAGCTAACAATTAGCCAGTTTAGTATGCGCTTGATAAAGTGTCGTTGAATTTGTTTATCTGACTACAGGGTGCAACCGCAGCTAATAATCAAGTGGAGGTTTTCGGTGTTTTAGAATCGGATCCAGTGCCTAGGAAGTAGGAAATTCTTTAACCCTAGAGGGATTCGCCATGTTATCTGAAAACAGGTAAGTTGTTTTGGATTAAACTGGGAAAATGTCTGTGTTAGAATGAACTGATGCATCTGCGGATTAACGCTTGACCAGTGTCTTAATGTATAAATACAGTCCGAACGTGGCTGGTTGTAAAAGAATGGTGGTGATGATGGTGCTACTTAATTGATCAGGTATAGAGTTCTTGCTACATGTGCCTGGCCTAACTTTTGTTGTTGTTGTTGTTGTTGTTGTTGTTGTTGTTTTAGGAAACGACAGCGTACTCAAGGCGATGATGATGATGCACTTCTGATGCCTCAGGCCAAAAGATCAAGCACAACACTCCAGTGCTCTGAGGGAAGCAGAGAAGCCTGGGAGTCTGAGGTGAGACACACAAGGCCAAGGGTCTGCTCTGTGTTATCATTCATATCATCATTCAAATATGTTTCACTCAAAAAACAGCAGCTTTTTAGATGATCTTATGCATCACTATTTAGCAAAATCTGACTAATGCTTAATAGCTTTGCTTAGTGTAGAAAATTTACATAAGAACAAGACAGTTAACCTGAACTGGAAAAAATATATATATATAATCTGCGTTACAAGTAAGCATTTGGGGGCACTTTCAAGGTCATTCTTTAGTTTTGGATAATTTGTCAACCAGCAGCATTTCCCTGACAGGTGCTAGAGGAAATAAAGGCGGTTTAATACAAAAATAATTTATGAGGCTTTTTGTAATGAGATGTGTTATATGCACATTTGCATCTCACAAAAACTGGAGAACTTTTGTTTAATTTCATGAATTTCAGGAAAAACTACACAACATAGTCCCCTCTGAAACTACTGGAAAGGCAAGGCCAATTAATTTGTTTTTGCTGTAGACTGAAGACATTTGGGTTTGAGATTAAAAGATGAATAAGAGAAGAGAGTTTAGAATTTCAGCTTTTATTTCCTGGTATTTATGTGTAGCTACGTCGAACAACGTAGAACATAGCACATTTTGTATCAGACCGCACAATTTGTAGGTGAGCAACAGGTGTTTCTTGTTATCCAGGTGTGTGCTGTTAGCTTGATAGTTTAAACAATAAGAAGACTGCATTTGTTGTTAAAAAGAATAAGCCAACATGAAGATCAGATAGCTGTCTATGGGAGAAAAGCAAGCCATTTTGAAGCTGAGAAAAGAGGGGAAAAATAAGAGGCTTTGCAGAAATATTGGGCGTAGCCAGTACAACAATTTGGAATATCCTGAAAAAGAAAGAAACCACTCGTGTATTGAGCAACAGACACCGAATGGGTCGGCCAAGGAAAACAACAGCCGCTGATGACAGAAACATTTTGAGAGCTGTGAAGAAAAAAACAAAAACAACAGTCAGTGACATCACCAACAACCTCCACAGGGCAGGGGTGAAGGGATCACAATCCACTGTTTTGAAGAAGACTTGGAGAGCAAAAATAAAGAGGCCAAACCACAAGATGCGAACCACTCATCAGCAGTAAGAATCAGAAAACCAGATTGGAATTTGCAAAGAAATACAGAGACGAGCCACAAAAGTTCTGGAACCAAGATTAACCTCTATCAAAGTGATGGAAAGGCCAAAATGTGGAGAAAGGATCTGCTCATGATCCAAAACATACAAGCTCATCTGCAAAACATGGTGGAGGTAGTGCCATGGCTTGGGCTTGCATGGCTGGCTGATGCTTCTGGAACAGGCTCACTAATCTTTATTGATGTAACTCATGATTGTAGCAGCAGAATGATTTCAGAAGTTTACAGGAACATTTTGTCTGCAAATTTACAGAGAAATGCATCCAAATTAAATAATCGGGAGGAACTTTATCATACAGCAAGCCGATGATCCAAAACACACTGCCAACTCAACAAAGGACTTTATCAGTGGGGAAAAAGTAGAAGGTTTTAGACTGGCCAAGTCAATCACTATACCTTAACCCAGTTGAGCAGCATTTCACCTGTGAAAAACAACAACTGAAAGAGGTATTGGTAAAAATCCTGGAAAAGCATAACAAAAGAAGAAACCAACAATCTGGTGATGTCAGTGAGTTGTAGGCTTGATGTAGTTATTGCAAGCAAGGGATATGCAACCAAATATGAAGCGTTATTTACTTTAATTTACCTCAAGACTCATCTGGTCCTATACTTTTGCTCACCCCAAAATTTGGTGGTCTGATACAAAAGGTTCTATGTTTCATTACCTTTGCCGAAAGAGAGTGATGCAGCAGTGCTTTAGTCCTTAAGTCTGTCCAGCTCGCTCAGTTCCTCATCTGTACACTCTGCTTCAATAGATCAAGTTGCAAAGGTTCAACTTTTATACTAATACTGCCGTCAGTGCCATACGTCAACTGAGTCTCTGCCATAACTGTCAGTGTGAATGATCTGTGTTTTGCTGAACCCTCAGTCCTCCAGCAGTGACAGCAGTGGGGTGAGTAGTCCAGAGCATGCGGCTGGGACCAGCAGCAGCGCGAGCAGTCAGTACGGAGCCGAAAACCTCAGGTCCTCCAGTCCACATAGTTCCTTGGACCAGTCTGACGCCACAAGCCTGGCCTTGTACGAACAGATCAACCATGTTCTGAGAGAGGCCCACTTCCAGAGCCTACACAACAGAGGTCAGTCACGAGATAGGTGACTTTCAGAGACTTTCACATCTCTGACGATGACCCCTTCAATCTACCTGAGCGCCTGGCTACTGGGTAGAGATCATCAACAAGTTTCTTCTGACTTACTCTCATTTGTGATTTAGTGTGATTTTATTTTTTTTTTTAAATTGAAAGTGTGGCCTGAAACTGTAAAACTATCGACTTATTAGAGCACAAAAGGATTCACATTGTAAGCAATAATAGCTTGGCGACAATGCAACCTTTTGTGCCATACACACTGTGTATTTTTCTTCTGAACACACCAGTTTACATGTAAATGAGAGCTTCATTGCAGGTGGAACTGCACCTGGTGCATATTATCTTTTCATTGCTGGTGCACTTGGGTGGGGGGGTGGGGGGGTGGGGGGGGGGGGTACAGGGTAATCACATTATCACATTATCACATTCACAACACTGCAACAATCTAGAAATCTTTTGTTTATTTATTGAGCTCAATTGTTGAGTTGGCACATGATGTATGTTGATGTGAGGTATAAACCTAGGGTCGTAATAACAAGCCCCTGGGTTTGTAACTCTCTGCGATGGAACAGCCACTACACCCTTCCTCTTACATCATCTCACTGATATATGCTTACGTTTACTTACCCCCATCTCTTACTAGCTCTTTATCCAATGCTCACATGGATCCTCCGGAAGGTTGATCTCCAATTAAATTGCAAGATTACTTGTTTATTTTTACTATATATTTTTCTGGAAACATTGGATGATATTTTACGTTCATGTCACCTACATTTTAAAATAAAGATGGCTGTTCCTAAGTACATGAGTGCAACTTAATAAAAATGGAAATAGTGAACGTGCTTCATTTATTCATTTCCTTGTCTGGTAATGTGCTTCTGCTTTATGTGATTAGGAAGAAAATCTATAGTCTTTAGTCTCAGTCACTGTGTGTGATAAATAATATATGCTAATCTGTGTGTTAATTCCAGATGACCTGTTCTTCAAGGAGATGTAGGAAAAGGTCACTTTAATTAAAGCACTACATGTCCTCATCTTGTCATGCAGTGCACCCATAACAGATTACGCATATTAATGCTCCTCAGATAAGCACAGCTCCTTTTCACCGTGTGTCCTCGTTAAGGGTTCCTTATAAAACAGCCCTCCTTCTAAGGAGGATGAGTGTGATAGATGTGTCCATACTGACCTACGATCTCTTTATGCAGTGGAATGATGAAGGCCTTATTTTTGTTCACCTTGTATGCGGATTCTTGCAGTTGTCATGACTTGTTTTATTCAAAAGATCGGTGTAGGTCATTTCGAAGGTGAAGATTTAGAATTTGCAAGATTATAGAGGTTTACAGTGCCTTGCATAAGTATTCACCAATAATCCCCCCATGTAATGCACAAAATAGCCTGTCATTTTGAAGTGGGGGGGGAAAAGATAGATATATACATATATTAGAGAGAGAGAGATAGATATAGAGAGATATAGATATATAGAGAGAGATATATAGATATAGAGATATAGATATAGATATAGATATATATATATATATATATATATATATATATATATATATATATATATATAGATAGATAGATAGATATATATATATATATAGAGAGAGAGAGAGAGAGAGAGAGAGAGAGAGAGAGAGAGATAGATATAGATATAGAGAGAGATATAGATATAGAGAGAGAGATAGATATAGATATAGAGAGAGAGATAGATATAGATATAGAGAGAGAGATAGATATAGATATAGAGAGAGAAATAGATATAGAGAGAGAGATAGATATAGATATAGAGAGAGAGATAGATAGAGATATATATATATAGGTAGATAGATATATATAGATAGAGATATAGATATATATATATATATATATAGATAGATAGATATATATATATATATATATATATATATATATATATATATTTATTTTTGTTTATTTATTTATTTATTTATTTATTTATTAGTGATTTCCAATTTAAAAAAAACAAATGGTGTGATTGCATAAGTATTCACCCACATTTCTGTGAAACTCATAAATTAGTTCTGGTGCAACCGGTTGTTATCCTAAGTAACGTAAATAGTTGAATTGTGTAAAAAAAAGTTGAACTACCTAAAAATGATCATGTGATCTTAATACAAAGACATCTGCTCATGGAAGGGCCCAGTGTTTGTGAGAAAACATACCTAAACAAACAGCATCTTGAAGAACTACTGAACTACCAAAAAATAGCTTGAGACAAAGTTCTGCAATTATGGTTTGGTTATTAAAAAAAATATCCCAAATGTTGAAGATCCCACAGAGCAACATTAAATCCATTATTTTTGATTACTGAAAGAATACGGCACAACTGCGACTCTGCTTAGACGAGGCTGTCTGAGAAGTCATTGATCAGGTAAGGAGGGCACGAGACAGAGAGGCAGCCAAGAGGAACTACTTTAGGGGTTTCAAAGCAATTGGGACGAATACATATGCAAGCGCAACTTTTTTTTTTAAAAAATTGTGAATATTTTTGCAAATTAAATAGATTTGGCCCTTCCATTTATGTGGATTTATGACATACACCGATCAGCATAACATTAAAACCACATGCCTAATATTGGGCAGGTCCCCCTTGTGCCACCAAAACAGTTCTGACCCGTCGAGGCATGGACTCCACAAGACCTCTGAAGGTGTGCTGTGGTATCTGGCACCAAGATGTTACGAGCAGATCCTCAAATCATTCCTAAACATTTTTTGCAGTGTGGCAGGGTGCATTATACTGCTGAAAGAGGCCACTGCCATTAGGGAATACCATTGCCATGAAGGGGTGTACTTGGTCTGTAACAATGTTTAGGTAGATGGTACGTGTCAAACTAACATCCACATGAATGCCAAGGTTTCCCAGCAGAGCATAGCCCAGAGCATCACACTGCCTCCTGCGGCTTGGCATCCTTCCATAGTGCCACACACATGCACCCAGTCGTCCACATGATGTAAAAGAAAACGTGATTCATCAGACCAGACCACCTTCTTCCACTGCTCCATGGTCCTGTTCTGATGCTCATGTGCCCATTGTAGGAGCTTTCGGCGGTGGTCAGGGGTCAGCATGGGTGCTCTGACCGGTCTGCAGCTATGCAGCCCCATACTCAACAAGCTGTGATGCACTGTGTTCTCTTTGGTAGGTTACAGAGCTGATGTCTATCAGGTATTTAAAACTATTTGGAAATTGTTCATCAAATTTGTTCAAGATCCCACTGAACAAACTGCCTGAGGGTACACATCAATGTGCAATTACGCTTAATTCTGGAAAGCAAGTGATGTATTCTAATGGCTCTGTTGCATTTGTGTCAGAACTAATTAGTTTTGACATGCAATAAAGCCTTGGATAAATGTTGTAAAACAGGTAATCACGTGTGTCTTCTAATTGTCCTCATTCATGGAGAAAATCGTAGCTCGTTAAGAGAGAGAAGGAAAATGCTGCTACGTTTGCTACCCTGAAGGACAGCTCTGACAAGGATGAGCATTTTAAAATACTGATAATTGACACTCATTAACCTTGATCAAATTCAGATCAATTTTTTAAAGCTGTCAAATCCCTCACTGCTTCTCAGATATCTCCTGACTTTTATATTTTTGAACGTATTCAATTACAGTTGTGTTCAACCAGGAGGTGGCAGCAGATGTTTAGTATTCAGCACGTAAGCACCCGATCCTTGCTGTTCTGGGGGTTTTGAATATCAAGACATAGACTTTTATGCTTTATTTGATGAAGTACTGACCAAGAGTAGATGAATAAACCGTAGCATTCAGATCAGAGAATGATTTTTAGATTAAATTCTAAAATAAATGTATTTTATATAAAATATCGAATGCAAATACAACAGATGATGTTCATGCATGATCCCATCCCATGTGGGTTTGTAAGGACAGCTAATCAGTCAGTCGTGTTTCGGCAGGAGAGAGTTAAATCAACTGTCCTTGTTCTAGTGTCTAAGTATGCACATACGTTGTTTTATTTTTACCATGGAAATCTGGGTTAGCGACAAGGGCTCCTGGTCCCTGTCCTCTCTCTTAAAATGGATAGTCGCTTCTAGCTGAAGCATTAAGAAGGTCCAGTTCAAAATCTCATGGGAGATGACTGGACTATAAAAGTCTCAATTAATCTGGAACAATAATTTGTCTGTTGTCGTGTCTGTGCCTGTTGGCTTCCTTTTGAATCCAGTAAGCCATATATACAGCCAGTTGTGATGCTTCGAAGGAGGCTATCAAGATTTAAAGGAAAACTCCCCCCTGAAACACATTAAATATGTTTCTAATGAAATATTTGTGATATGTTTAATTCCCATGAGAAGTTAATGGTTGTGTGCTGTACCGATGTCACAGGAGGACATTGCTAGAGCAGTTACAATGCCGTTTAACAGGAGAAAATTTTCAGCCATATCAAGCGTAAGTGATAATGTCCAGGTTTTGCTGTTAGCTCCCAGAAACCAAAGAGAAAGAACTTCTTTTCACACTCACCATTTTACAGTGACGTTCAATGTCATATCAGTGAGAAATCTAACATGGTAGTAGAGGAGACCGCCAACACTGGACTCATTGCAACGCAGCAATACAACACAGTTGCCATGAGTTACTGCAGAGACTTGGTTTGGCTAGTTAGCAGTCTATAAGATGACGTGCACAATGGTGTTGACAGCAGTATTAGCATGAAAGTTGAAGCTTTGGAACCAGATCTGAGCAGAGTGTACAGATGAGGGAGGAGTTGAGAGAGCTGGAATAAAACACTTTGGGAGGTGCAAAGAAGACTAATGTGCTGCTGCATCTGTATCTTTACAGTCCCTCCAGGATTTTGCAATTTTGCGATCGCAGAAATTAACGCGAAACTCCGCAATATTCAGAGGAGCTTGCAGTATTTCCAATTTGATTTTCCCCAGATTTAGGCCAGGACACATCATGTGACACAATTTCAGCCAAAGCCCTCTTGGATTCACATGCGTCGAACATGAGTACAGCTAAAAGGTCTCATTTACCAACGAACATCACTGAAATATTGTGCAGATCAATTTCGTGCAACTGCAGTTTCGCCAATTCAAGAAGTTTTCAGCAAAATAAAGCACGAAAAACTCCGCCGGTTGCATCGCAAATTTCGGAAAAAGCCACAGCAAAATCAAGCATTTTTGGATGCAACGATCACAAAAAAACTTAAAATCTGTACGGACTGATTTGTATAGTGCTTTTAACAATGGACATTGTCACAAAGCAGCTTTACAGAAATATATAAATTCCGGATATAGATTTTACATTCATACATTTATCCCTCATGATATCCCTAATGAAAAAAAACTCCCTGAGACAATATGAGAAAGAAACTTTGAGAGGTTTCTAATCAAAACCCTGTATGGAATGTTTTTAGGTAGAGTTGAAGCAAGGGCATATTCCCAGTGGCATCATTATCAGCAGGTAATTAAAAGTTGTTTTTAATGTTGTAAATCAAAAATGTAACTCTGAATTTCATTAAGTTATTCAGGGTGGATGTGATCCTATGTCCATCATCAGGACAAATGTGTACCCTGTCTGTGTATTTGACGAGCCTGTGAGTTGTAGTGATAGGGAACCATTTCTTGAGACAAGCCAGCTTTGTGAGTATCCCAGCCTACTGTAACCCTCTGTTGTGTCTACACCATAGCAGACAGGGCTGTTTAGGCAGCTGCTGGCTGGCATGATCCTGCTGTGAAGCTGCCATGGACCGTGTGGCGTCCCCCATTTAAAGCCAACACAAACATCTGTTCTGCCCCACCACTGGAAAAAAAAAGTGCCTTGTTAGGTTGTTTCCCCCAATACTATCGCTGATGACTGAGCACTGCTGTCATTAGTGTTGTTTTGCCAGAGTAGAACTCGAGACATAGGGCGCTGGACTGCCCTGGCACAATGAATGAGAACAAAAGTGCAAAGTGTGTTAGAAATGTCACATTAATATATACAAAAGTGTGAATCTTACAGAAATGATTCCTAAAAGTGATTTGAACTTCCTCTATGTTATAATAATAAAGGTAGTCTTACTTACCTAACACAGTTAAAATTTCGAGATTTGTGAAAAAGTATGTGAATCCTTATATTTTTATCACCAGTAGAGTCCCATTTATGGATGTAGTGAAAGGATTTATGTCAGGTTTATGGATGTAGTGAAGGAGGACATGAAGGTAGTCGGTCTGAGAGAAGAGGATGCAGGGGATAGGGCTAGATGGAGGCAGATGATTCGCTGTGGTGACCCCTGAAGGGAACAGCTGAAAGGAAAAGAAGAGTCCCATTTAAGGGGGCACGGTTAGTGGTTAGCACGCTTGCCTCGCACCTCCGGGGTTGGGGATTCGAATCCCAAATCTTCAGGGCTTTCCTCCAGGTACTCTGGTTTCCTCCCCCAGTCCAAAGACACGCATTGCAGGTTGATTGGCATTTCCAAATTGTCCGTATAGTGTGAATGGGTGTGTGAATGTGTGTGCGACTGTGCCCCGCGATGGACCAGGGTGTCCCCTACCTTGTGCCCCGAGTTCCCTGGGACAGGCTCCAGGCTCCCTGCGACCCTGTGTAGGATAAGCGGTACAGAAAATGGATTGATGGAATCCCATTTAATATCAAAAATTACAATTACACATTTAATTTCTTCCTGTTGCTGATCAGTGCTGTGCAGCTGTTAGGAAATACTTTGGCTCTTGACTCTTTACGGACCTGTTTCAACTCAATATATTGTGCAAATGTCTTGCTTCATTAGTCTGTTTCATGTCACACCATAGCATTTTAAATGTGACGGGGATTATAAATCATTAAAGTATTACAGTTGTAAAAGAGTAAAGTCAAACAGTAGTAAGTGTGCCGAAAGGAAGTTCAATATGACCGCATTGTAAATAGGAGTCCTGGGGTGAGCTCAGGACAGTCTGCATGATTACTGCAGCAGTTCATAGAAGATTCAAGTCTACAGTACCCAAGTGAGATTATCCTGAGTTCATAAGCACTCAGAGTTCAAATGCAACCTCTTCTTTATGAATACTATAGAAATCTGCCATAGTATTTTTGCACAGTAACTCTACAACAATCAATACAGATTGAAGATACTTAAGTAGTTTTAAAAAAAATAAAAAATCACAACCAACTGAAGTTTGAGTACACGTATGTCACTTCAATTTACATTTAGTGGTTGGGGTTTCTGCATTTCAGGGAGGTCTAATTAATTTTGACAATAGGATATTAATTATTAAATAAGACAAACATTTTTGTGTATTGCTGTGTGATCAGAAGTGTCTAATTCGCTCTGCTACTGTATAGTGTGATTAACTGGATCACGTATATCAGGCCTGGAATTAAATTCATCATGTCAGTAGACCTTTAGCTCACATGTTAGAAACCATCTGTGTACTCTGTGTATCTACATGTTCCCTAAGGTTTCATAAACGTTTTCTTCTAATGTAGCCTACAACATTTATCTTTTCAGTCAACTGCGTGGAGTCTTACATAGCTTATACACTTATGAGTTATGTTGGTTGCTCATGCGCTTGAACCCCCCTAGGGGAAAATACAAATACATTAAAGGTGAGATTTGACATTCACTGGCTGAGACACCACCCTTAGGATTCTAAAAAGTTATTTTGAGTATACTGTCTTTACGGTATTGTGACCCCCCAACCTCCTTGCTTTGAACCTTGTGCAAATAACTTGCTTCCCCTGTGCAGTTGAAAGATGGGTCAATCTGTTAGAAAATCTTCCTCGGATTATGGGGAAAGCACTTAGGATAGAAAGAGGGGTTACGATAACCCCAAAAAAATAAAAATCAAATAGCATGCAATGCCTGTGGTTGTTATCTATCAAGCACAGGAAGAAGAAACAAGACATTCTGATGGTTTATATCCTAGTAGACGTAATCATTATCCTCTGGGACCTGAAGATTAGCCTAGACAGGGGTTATCAGGGGTTAGCATACTTTTTGCAGCCAGGGACCCCTTTAACTATATACTATACATTTCAGAGACCCCCCCATCATGTATTTAATTTATGAACATAATCCAATTATTTAAATTACAGATTTATTAATAATATACTGGCTATTTGTTGGAGCCATGGAGCTTTCATACATTTTTTTATTTTTTATTATTATTATTATTTTTTTTACATTTCTAAACTTTCAACTGAAAGAACATATTAGGTCCAAATTGACATTATTTATAGACCTAGTGGTTTTTGAGTTATTGAGGTTTGGATTAAACCCATGCAATTCAAGTGACCATTCAAACAGGCTAATAACAGTGCAATAAAAATTATATAATAGAAGGTCAAATCATTTCTTGAATATAGGAGCATCCAACTAATATTTCTGTATATTAGATTGTATTCAAAGAGATTTAAGATTATTAAGCCTATTTTGAGATATGTTTTACTCGTTACAAGCATTCATAGCTAGAAAAAAAGAAAAATTATTTGACAACTGTATACATGTACACTGATAAGCCATATAATTAAAACCACTGACAGGTGACGTGAGTAACATTGATTATCTCGAAACAGTGGCACCTTTCAAGGGGTGGGATATATTCGGCAGCAAGTGAACAGTCAGTTCTCAAAGTTGATGTGTTGGAAGCAGGAAAAATGGGCAAGCATAAGGATCTGAGCAACTTCGACAATGACCAAATTGTGATGGCTATTTGACTGGGTCAGAGCATCTCCAAAACGTCAGGCCTTGTGGGGTGTTTCCGGTATACAGTGGTTAGTACTTTACCAAAAGTGGTCCAATATGCAGTACTGTGCAAAAGTTTTAGGGACATGCAAAGAAATGCTGTAGAGCAAAGATGCCTTCAAAATTAAATGTTTCTACATTTAAAAAAAAAAAAATATCATAAAGGGCAGTAAACAATAGTCAATTGAAACAAAGTCAATATTTGGTGTGACAAAAAAATAAAAATAAAAATAAAAATAGGTGTCTCCAGTACAACTTGTGCAGTTTCATACGGAAATGAGCTGGTAAGTTTTATTGAGCATCTTGCAGAACCAGACACAGTTCTTCTGGAGACTTTGACTTTCACACTCGCTTCTTATTTTTGCAGCAAAACCCAGCAGCCTTCATTGTGTTTTTTGTCTGAAAAGTGTCTCTTACGTAATTTGCTGCTTTCTTTAATGACATACAAAATTTTTCTGTAACATTTAATTTTGTGCTAGAAAACTAATGTTTGGGAATCTAAAATGTTTTTAGTACTGACTTGATAATGTAAAAGTCATAAAATAAAAAATCTACAACAAAGTTTGTACTAAAAAATAGAATGTGTAAAACTTTTGCACAAAAGTTTACAATAAAAATATTCAAGTGAATATTCTATATATATATATATATATATATATATATATATATATATATATATATATATATATATATATATATATATTCACTTGAATATTTTCATATACTCACTTTTGTGAGATACTGTATATATATATATATATATATATATATATATATATATATATATATATATATATATATATATATATATACAGTATCTCACAAAAGTGAGTACACCCCTCACATTTTTGTAAATATTTTATTATATCTTTTCATGGGACAACACTGATGAAATGACACTTTGCTACAATGTAAAGTAGTGAGTGTACAGCTTGTATAACAGTGTAAATTTGCTGTCCCCTCAAAATAACTCAACACACAGCCATTAATGTCTAAACCGCTGGCAACAAAAGTGAGTACACCCCTAAGTGAAAATGTTCAAATTGGGCCCAATTAGCCATTTTCCCTCCCCGGTGTCATGTGACTCGTAAGTGTTACAAGGTCTCAGGTGTGAATGGGGAGCAGGTGTGTTAAGTTTGGTGTTATCGCTCTCACACTCTCTCATACTGGTCACTGGAAGTTCAACATGGCACCTCATGGCAAAGAACTCTCTGAGGATCTGAAAAAAAGAATTGTTGCTCTACATAAAGATGGCCTAGGCTATAAGAAGATTGCCAACACCCTGAAACTGAGCTGCAGCACGGTGGCCAAGACCATACAGTGGTTTAACAGGACAGGTTCCACTCAGAACAGGCCTCGCCATGGTCGACCAAAGAAGTTGAGTGCACGTGCTCAGCATCATATCCAGAGGTTGGCTTTGCAGAATAGACGTATGAGTGCTGCCAGCATTGCTGCCGAGGTTGAAGGGGTGGGGGGGGGGGGGGGGGTAAGCCCGTCAGTGCTCAGACCATACGCCACACACTGCATCAAATTGGTCTGCGTGGCTGTCGACCCAGAAGGAAGCCTCTTCTAAAGATGATGCACAAGAAAGCCCGCAAACAGTTTGCTGAAGACAAGCAGACTAAGGACATGGATTACTGGAAACATGTCCTGTGGTCTGATGAGACCGAGATAAACTTATTTGGTTCAGATGGTGTCAAGCATGTGTGGCGCTAACCAGGTGAGGAGTACAAAGACAAGTGCGTCTTGCCTACAGTCAAGCATGGTGGTGGGAGTGTCATGGTCTGGGGCTGCATGAGTGCTCCTGGCACTGGGGAGCTAATGCTAACATGTACTGTGACATACTGAAGCAGAGCATGATCCCCTCCCTTCGGAAACTGGGCCGCAGGGCAGTATTCCAACATGATAACGACCCCAAACACCTCCAAGACGACCACTGCCTTGCTAAAGAAGCTGAGGGACTGGCCAAGCATGTCTCCAGACCTAAACCCTATTGAGCATCTGTGGTGCATCCTCAAACAGAAAGTGGAGGAGCGCAAGGTCTCTAACATCCACCAGCTCTGTGATGTCGTCATGGAGGAGTGGAAGAGGACTCCAGTGGCAACCTGTGAAGCTCTGGTGAACTCCATGCCCAACAGGGTTAAGGCAGTGCTGGAAAATAATGGTGGCCACACAAAATATTGACACTTTGGGCCCAATTTGGACATTTAGGGGTGTATTCACTTTTGTTGCCAGCGGTTTAGACATTAATGGCTGTGTGTTGAGTTATTTTGAGGGGACAGCAAATTTACACTGTTATACAAGCTGTACAGCTGTGGCCAAAAGTTTTGAGAATGACACAAATATTAATTTTTACAAAGTCTACTGCTTCAGTTTATATGATGGCAATTTGCATATACTCCAGAATGTTATGAAGAGTGATCAGATGAATTGAAATTAATTTCAAAGTCCCTCTTTGCCATGAAAATGAACTTAATCCCAAAAAAAATGTCCACTGCATTTTAGCCCTTCCACAAAAGGACCAGCTGACATCATGTCAGTCATTCATCATGTTAGAGTGTTAACGAGGTCAAGGCTGGAGATCACTCTGTCATGCTGATTGAGTTAAAATAACAGACTGGAAGCTTTAAAAGGAGGGTGGTGCTTGAAATTATTGTTCTTCTTCTGTTAACTATGGTTACCTGCAAGGAAACACGTGCAGCCATCATTGCTTAGCACAAAAAGGGATTCACAGGCAAGGATATTGCTGCTAGTAAGATTGCACCTAAATCAACCATTTATCGGATCATCAAGACCTTCAAGGAGAGAGGTTCAACTGTTGTGAAGAAGGCTTCAGGGTGCCCAAGAAAGTCCAGCAAGCGCCAGGACCGTCTCCTAAAGTTGATTCAGCTGCGGGATCGGGGCACCACCAGTGCAGAGCTTGCTCAGGAATGGCAGCAGGCAGGTGTGAGTGCGTCTGCACGCACAGTAAGGCGAAAACTGTTGGAGGATGGCCTGGTGTCAAGAAGGGCAGCAAAGAAGCCTCTTCTCTCCAGGAAAAACATCATGGACAGACTGCTATTCTGCAAAAAGTACAGGGATTGGACTGCTGAGGACTGGGGTAATGTCATTTTCTCTGATGAATCCCCTTTCCGATTGTTTGGGGCATCTGGAAAAAAGCTTGTCCAGAGAAGAAAAGGTGAGCGCTACCATCAGTCCTGTGTCATGCCAACAGTAAAGCATCCTGAGACCACTCATGTGTGGGGTTGCTTCTCAGCCAAGGGAGTGGGCTCACTCACAATTTTGCCTAAGAACACAGCCATGAATAAAGAATGGTACAAAAACATCCTCAGAGAGCAACTTCTCCCAACCATCCAAGAATAGTTTGGTGACGAACAATGCCTTTTCCAGCATGATGGGGCACCTTGCCACAAGGCAAAAGTGATAACGAAGTGGCTCGGGGAACAAAACATTGACATTTTGGGTCCATGGCCAGGAAACTCCCCAGACCTTAATCCCAATGAGAATTTGTGGTCAATCCTCAAGAGGTGGGTGGACAAACAAAAACCCACAAACTCTGACAAACTCCAAGCATTGATTATGCAAGAATGGGCTGCCATCAGTCAGGATGTGGCCCAGAAGTTGATTGACAGCATGCCAGCGCGAATTGCAGAGGTCTTGAAAAAGAAGGGTCAACACTGCACATACTGACTCTTTGCATAAACTTCATGTAATTGTCAATAAAAGCCATTGACACTAATGAAATGCTTGTGATTATACTTCAGTAACAGTTAGTAACATCTGACAAAAAGACCTAAAAACACTGAAGCAGTCGACTTTGTGAAAATTAATATTTGTGTCATTCTCAAAACTTTTGGCCACGGCTGTACACTCACTACTTTTGTGCAAAAGTTTTACACACTCTATTTTTTAGTACAAACTGTACTTGTTATAGATTTTTTTTATTTTATGACTTCTACATTATATAAATAAATATATATATATATATATATATATATATATATATATATATATATATATATATATATATATATATATATATATATATACATATATAAATATTGAATACATATATATTGTGTGCGTGTGTGCTACAGTGCATCTGGAAAGTATTCACAGCGCTTCATTTTTTCCACATTTTGTTATGTTACAGCCTTATTCCAAAATGGATTAAATTCATTATTTTCCTCAGAATTCTATAAACAGTACCCCATAATGACAACATGAAAGAAGTTTGTTTGAAATCTTTGCAAATTTATTCAAAATAAAAAACGAAAAAATCACATGTACATAAGTATTCACAGCATTTGCCATGAGACAAAATTGAGCTCAGGTGCATCCTGTTTCCACTGATCAACCTTGAGATGTTTCTACAACTTGATTGGAGTCCACCTGTGGTAAATTCAGTTGATTGGACATGATTTGGAAAGGCACACACCTGTCTATATAAGATCCCACAGTTAACAGTGCATGTCAGAGCACAAACCAAGCCATGAAGTCCAAGGAATTGTCTGCACACCTCCGAGACATGATTCTATCGAGGCACAGATCTGGGAAGTACAGAAAAATTTCTGCAGCATTGAAGGTCCCAGTGAGCACAGCGGCCTGCATCATCTGTAAATGGAAGAAGTTTGGAATCACCAGGACTCTTCCTAGAGCGGGCCGCCCGGCCAAACTGAGTGATCAGGGGAGAAGGGCCTTAGCCAGGGAGGTGACCAAGAACCCGATGGTCACTCTGCCAGAGCTCCAGCATTTCTCTGTGGAGAGAGGAGAACCTTCCAGAAGAACAACCATCTCTGCAGCACTCCACCAATCCAGACGGAAGCCACTCCTCAGTAAAAGGCACATGACAGCCCGCCTGGAGTTTGTCAAAAGGCACCTGAAGGACTCTCAGACCATGAGAAACAAAATTCTCTGGTCTGATGAAACAAAAATTGAACTCTTTGGCCTGAATAGCAAGCGTCATGTCTGGAGGAAACCAGGCACCACTCATCACCTGGCCAATACCATCCCTAAAGTGAAGCATGGTGGTGGAAGCATCATGCTGTGGGGATGTTTTTCAGCGGCAGAAACTGGGAGACTAGTCAGGATCGAGGGAAAGATGAATGCAGCAATGTACAGAGATAAAAACCTGCTCCAGAGCGCTCTGGACCTCAGACTGGGGCGAAGGTTCATCTTCCAACAGGACAACGACCCTAAGCACACAGCCAAGATAACAAAGGAGTGGCTACGGGACAACTCTGTGAATGTCCTTGAGTGGCCCAGCCAGAGCCCAGACTTGAACCCGATTGAACATCTCTGGAGAGATGTGAAAATGGCTGTGAACCGATGCTCCCCATCCAACCTGATGGAGCTTGAGAGGTCCTGCAAAGAAGAATGGGAGAAACTGCCCAAAAATAGGTGTGCCAAGCTTGTAGCATCATACTCAAAAAGACTGTAAAAGGCTGTAATTGGTGCCAAAGGTGCTTCAACAAAGTATTGAGCAAATGCTGTGAATACTTATGTAGACAAATTGTGATTTTTTCATTTTTTATTTTTAATAAATTTGCAAAGATTTCAAACAAACTTCTTTCATGTTGTCATTATGGGGTATTGTTTGTTGAATTTTGAGGAAAATAATGAATTTAATCCATTTTGGAATAAGGCTGTAACATAACAAAATGTGGAAAAAGTGAAGCGCTGTGAATACTTTCCGGATGCACTGTATATAATAATCTCATAATGAGAAATATTTAACTTTTCCTTTTTTCAAGATATTATCCCATGCTAATATATCATTTTTTGAACTATAAAGACCTCATTAAATACTAAACTTTGATAATGAGTAGATGTAGTGGGATTTCCTCCTCAGTAACAAAAAATAAAATAAACAACCTGACAGGGTTCACAGACCCCTGACTGTCCCCGGACACTGCTATAAGAACCCCACTCACTTAGACAAGCTGCAAGCTGCTTCCTTTCTCATAGTACTGACCTCATTCAACCCAAAGCATCTCAGCATGCACACACAACCCACAAACTATACTTGCCACACCTCATGACATATCAGATTGCATTTTCATCTATCATACCCTACAATCTCATACCCTTTTGTCCCAGTGGTTCCTTTTGTGCAATTTTGTGATCACAGAAATGAATGCAAAATCAGGCAAATTCTGTAATATTCGAAGGAGCTTGTAATTTTTCAAAATTACCACAGATTTTCTGCAGATTTGGGCCAAGACGCATCATGTGACATCATCAACATGCATTCAGCCAAAGCCCCCTTCGATTCACGTGCGTCGAACATGTGTATAGCTAAAAGGTCTCATTTACCAACAAACATCACTGTGAATGAGCGTTCAAAACAATTTCATGCAATTGCAATTTGACCAATTCAAGTAGTTTTACAAAAAAAAAAAGCACAAAAAACTCTCTATTTGCATCGCTAAATTTGAAAAAAGCTGCAGCAAAATCAAGCATTTTTGGCCGCAGCAATCACAAAAAATCTCGTACGGACTGGTGCATTTCCCAATTGTACTTATTACTGTTCTTTTTTTAGCTCTTGATTAGTTTTTCTATTCTATTTTTCGATTCCCTCCTGTGTCTTTGTCTCGTTGCTAAGTCTCATCATTGTTAATGTTTGTTACTTAGCCTTAGTCTCCCTTGTTCCGAGTTCTGTGTACTTCCTGGTTTTGACCTCTGCCTGATCATTTGATTTACAAGTATGGATTACTCTTGGATTATGTTGTCTGTCTGTTCTCTGACCCCTGCCTGGACTATGGATAATAATTCATAGATTCGCCCAAATAAAAGACATCTTTTCCAGTGCAAAAGCCCTTATGTTTGAAAGAACTCTGTTTCTTTCCTATTATTATAAAATAATTCAAAAGACAAGCAATAATAGTCTTTTTGAGAATTTGATGAACATGCTAAAGATAGACAAGGTTAGCTTGTCATCTTCACATTTGCTTCATCTATAGATGGGAACCAGCACAAAGAAATTATTAAAAAAAAAAAAAACAACCAAAAAAAACCCCCATATTATAGGATACAGTAGACAGGCTTGTTTCTCTACCAATAGATCAGCTCTTATGAAAAGATGTATGGCCTTCGTCAGGCTGATTAGTGAAATTAGACTAATTTGTTGGGCTCTTGTCCATGCTACCAGCACAATATGATTGTATCCAGGAACCAATTGTCCATTTATCTTTGTGTGTGTGTTATTGTGTGTTCTTGTCTCTGTGTAGTGTAAAGACCTTTAGAAAGGAAACAGAACAGGCTGTTGATGTGGTTCTGTCTGATCTGCCACACTGGCATCTCAATATACAGTATGGAGACCTCATATGTGCCTTCGCATATCAACAACCTAGCATCAACCAATGTGCAATTTGTTGCATTTAGACCATAACTGTCAGGAAGAGATATACCCACCCCACACACACTTAAATGGCTGCCCATAATCTCCTCCACTCCTCATATTATACTAATTGAACCTGTGAGCTGCCAATGCTATTGATAGCTGAGCTCATTTCCAAATTAATAAAACATAGGCCTTAAATGCATGCCATCATTATGTCTTAATGCCATGTGGACTTTTATAGCAGAGCATAGAAGAGTGGCTTTGTCTGAACAAGACAGTGAAACCTGAAGAAGAGAATGCATTTGATGGTAGGGGTTGATTTCTAAGCTTTTTTCCCCCGCCATTCTCTTTAAAATGAAGAATTGCTCAAAAGGGTTGCAGCAAATATTACCATCAAGGGCAAGAACCTGTTTTATGTCCATGGAGGTGATTTCCAAACAGTAGGCATGTTGGACATTCACGTATCATTAAACTTAACCATTAACAGTGTGTGTACTATTCACCATTTTTGGTGTCATCTTTAGCTTTGTGCAGGAGGCCATAAGTGGGGGGTGGGGGGGTTATCATAATAAAAGCATGTATTTAATGAAAACATCTTTTAATGGAGGCAAAAGCAAGCAGTGCAAAGCCTTTTTTAAGAGCGCTATAATGTCTGTTAATAATTACACAAGGTTTTTAATAAGCAGCCTTTGCCCCTTTGTCTTGGCTTCAATGAAAAACCAATGATCGTGACAGAGCAATGCAGATCCTCAATCACTGAAGACCTCTTTTGTTTTAAGGGATAGCAAAGGAGGGGCAGATCATTGCTTTGACTGCACATGGTAAAAACAGGCAATTTTCCACTCTGAAAGTAGACAGGCCTTATACACTTTTTAACTATTCAGCATCCCAGTTGTATTGTGCCACATGTGCTGTTAAAGGCCAGAAAAGAAATCCAGAGAATGCAGAGAATGGTGCCTATACAGTGCTGAATGTATAGGTACTTAAACAGTCCCTGTAGATAAAAAGAGCTCCAGAGAATATACACTCACCTTCCACTTTATTAACACATCTGCGGCAGTTCTGCAGGGCACAGACCTACTGAAATGGGACAGTTCAAGATTGGAAAAAGACCAAGCGATTCCAATCTTCAATTGTCCACTTTCATTGAGTCTGTGCCACTGTAGTCTCAGATTCCTGTTCTTTGCTGACAAGAGTCAAACCCAATGTGTTCTTCTGCTGTTGTAGCGCATTTGCCTCAATATTCAACACGTTGTGCATTCTGAGATGTTTTTTCTGCTCACCATGGTTGTAAAAATTGGTCATTTTAGTTACCTTAGCCATCTTGTCAACTCAAAACAGTCTGGCCACTCTCCTCTGACCTCTCACATCAAAAAGGATCACTGGAGGTTTTTTCCATTTTTCACACCATTCTGTTGAGACTGTTGCGTGTAAAAAAATCCCAGGAAATCAGCATTACTCAACAATACTCAAACCAGTGCATCTGTGTTTGATCTGAACATTATCTCACCTGTATTTTATGTGCTGGATAATTACATGTACAATACTGTGCAAAAGTTTTAGGCACCCTATTTTTTTTTAGTATGTTTTGTTAAGTTATAAGTTTTGTTATAGATTTTTTTTTATTTTATGACTTCTACATTATCAAGTCAGTACAAAAGACATTTTAGATTCCCAAACATTAGTTTTCTAACACAAAATTAAATGTTACAGAAAAATGTTTGCATGTCAGTAAAGAAAGCAGCATGTTACGAAGCATATTATAAGAGACACTTTTCAGACAAAAAACACAATGAAGGCTGCTGGGTTTTGCTGCAAAAATAAGAAGCGAGTGCGAAAGTCAAAGTCTCCAGAAGAACTGTGTCTGGTTCTGCAAGATGCTCAATAAAACTTACCAGCTCATTTCCTTATAAACCTACACACATTGTACCTAAGACTACTATTTTAATTTTAATTTTAATTTTTTTGTCACACCAAATATTGACTTTCATTTACTATTGTTTACTGCTCTTTACGGTATTTTTTTAAATGTAGATACATTTAATTTCATTTTTTTGAAGGCATATTTGCTGTACAGCATTTCTTTGCATGTGCCTAAAACTTTTGCACAGTACTGTGTGTTCAGATGTGTAGGTGTTTCTCATAAAGTGGATGGCGAGTCATTAATGTTTTTGTACAGCGTCTAAATCTTAGGGCTCAGTCAATTCGTCTAATCTTTGGAGCCAATAGTAGTTATGTATGCTTTGTAATTCAGTGGAATGCAGCACCCTGTCCTACAGCTGTCCCAGAAGAGACAAACCAAAAGACTCTACATGATGTATATAGACAATGCTACATTCCCTCAGAGTCCATTTAGAGTTAGAGCAATGTGGTGCAGATTGAAATGAGTCACCCATAAAGTGATTGTAGGAATGATGAACCATATTACCAAATTACCAATTACCTTGTTACCAATATAACCTACATAAAGGCTGTAGGCTTGAATCTAAAGACCACTCTAAAAACGACAGGGATGTGGATTAACAGCAGCTCCAGGCACAAACCCCTTTGGCTAATGTACTGTGGTTTAATGCCTTTTCAACTATCATATGCTGAATCATCCCAGTAGCTTATAAATACTGTAGCAATGCTTGGAGAGAGATGTTGTACATTCAACCTCTCCCACAATGAGAGCCTTTGGCTTTGACTGTTTCTAAACAAGTGTTTCCAAAAGCTGGTGCTCAGGGATGTCTGTATTCCACATTTTTTCTCTCTCCCACCTCCCAACATGCCTAAACCAAGAAATCAAGAACACTGAATAACTTGTACGGTTCTATTGAGAGCTTGGGAGAGCAAAAATATGGGCTGTCTAAGCTTGTCTTCATTTTCCAACCATTGTAGATGCTCTTTCATTGTGGATCAACTGATTTCCACTCTTAAATAAATGTAATTTCAAAAGGGAATAATATTAAAGTCCTTTATTTGGAGCTGACATTGCATTTATACCTCAGTTATAGTCATCAATGCGATGCTGACACTTGAGTTATGTTGGAAATTGGGCGGCTTTGTGCACTTACAACCTTGATCTTTCTGTAAAGCTCTCTTCCTCTCTTACGGCAGCACGTTAAACCATGCGACCCAGACAGCAGTAAATGGAGAATTTACAACCGCCATATATTAAAGTGGAAGGCCTGCTAAACCCAGCGTAGTCCTTCTAAGCTGTGTTAGTTTCACTCTGTTGGCTTTCTCTGTGGCTTTAGTGTGTCTACAATTCACCTCTCTCCATTTCCACTGCCATTTAAAGAGGCAGTGCTGCCTTAAATATTTTCAGTCGGTGAACAAACAGTGAGCGCGAGCTGAACAGAAGTTAATCACACTCCATGTCTGAATGTTGGGAGTTTAGACTTGAACCTATCTGAAAGCTAGTATCTCCAAAGCCCCAGGTTCGATTCTGAGCCATGGTTATTGATTGTCCGGAGTTTCACATGTTCTCCCCGTGTCCATGTGAATTTATTCCCCAACGGGAAATCTGGAAAAAAAAGATGACTGAATAAAAAAATGTTACGCAGAACACTTAAGGAAGTGATTCTTGGGATGTCATTATGTATTAATACTCAGCAACCTGAAGTAGAAGTTTAAATGTTAAATGGGTGAAAACACTAAACTCTACAGTTATATGAGTCTGTGAGTGGGTGCCTCAGTTGAAGAGGGAATGCTTTCAAGTGTCTACTTTATCCTAAGAGCTTCTCTACGCTCTAATCTCAATGTGAGATATGTTGTTCTCTCATCTTCTTCCTTGTATGATAATAAAATAAAGTGGAAAGATACAGCACATGGTTATATTTAATCGGCTTAGTTTGATGTATCATAATTGAATCTAGACCTACTTCCATGTGTTTGAAATACCACAGTGATACAGTAATGCCAAAGTACTTGTACTCTTGCTTTCCAATTAGTGGTTAGTGAATTAGTGATTTGTGCAACTTTTGTTTGCTTACAACAAATGTGTTGCAGAAATTATACTCCCTGACTTAGAATTTTCTTACCTATAGTGATGACAAATAGAAATACTGTATTAGTCTATACCTGGAACGAAAATAGATTTAAGGACATTCCGAATATAAACAAATCTGATCAATAATGTTTTTTGTGTTTAGCTCACATTTCATTAAAAATGTAACAGTGATGAAGCTGAAACATCCACTGTGTTATTCTGAAACTGCAACGGTTTGCTTCAGAGACTCAAAACAATGCCACATTAAAAACAAGAAAAGAACAGAAGCTACATGGCGTCATCTATTTAAAATGTCAGGCTAGCTTGCATAGGTTTAAACTTGTTGCACTTACCCTGCTTCATCAAAAGTGTTGAAGCTATGCTTAAAAAACAACTTAGGATGACAAAATGATTAAATAAATACACATGCACACACGCACACACACACACACACACCAACCAAACAGATGGCTGTAGACACATCTGGCACAGCTGGAGCCAGTTGCACATCTGTGCAGTCCCAGGTGTGGCAGGATGCAGAAACTGCCTCTGTGGTATTGACCTCTGTCGTAATTCCTCCAAAACCCCTGTTTGATTCTGCCCAGAATCACAAGCCATGAACCCACACACACGACCTTCCCATCACAACAAATTTGTTTGCTTGGCTCAAATAGCTCAAGCCCATATAGAGAGACAGATAGATAATTGTCTAACTTATTGTCTTTTTATTCTCAATAAATATACGATAGTGATAGAATATGTAGACAGAAATAGAACAAGGAGCCAAAGAACAGACAGACAGACAGACAGACAGACAGATGCACTGTTTCTCTAAGCAGAAGTAAAAATGATTACTGATAGCCTTCATCCTAGCAATGTTAAGTACTCCACTCACTTTGGAATTTCTACCATGCTATTAGGACATGCATGGAAATGCAATTGAAAACATTTGCCTTTATCCTGGCCAGTGAACATGAAGGAAAGTTGTTATTCTTGGTCTGTTTCCTGGAAGTCTTTAATCTTAACAGCTACACATTTAACAACCTGAGTAGCTTTAACAGTCCCATACGCCTCCATCCCACCCTCGTTTTAAATGTTAAATTCCATCAACCAGGAATGCTGGGACACAACGTGCCGTGTGGGTCACAATCCCACACAATGTAAACGGCATTAAACAGTGATTTTTACTGGCGCTCGACTCTGTCAGAGGTCATGAAATGTCTTTAAAGTAGATCAGTGCACAGGACTGTTTTTTAAACACAGTCCCGCCCACTCCGGCAGAAAGTTTGACCAATTCCACTCGCTTCTGCAGTTATTACTGTTTGTACCTTCATTCATCTTCACGAACCACTCTATGTTGGTCAGGGTTGCAGTGGATCCAGAGTCGCTCAATGTGAGGAAGGGATACACCACAAATGGGACACCATATACATATATTCACATGTAGGGCCAAATTATCCACCTGCCAGTATGCTTTTTGGGAGGTGGGAGGAAACTGGAGAACCTGGAGGAAACCCAAACAGACAGATGGAGAACATGAGACAGAAACAGACAGTAACCTGAGCTCAGGATGAAACCGGGGACTCTGGAGCTGTGAGATGGCAACACTTCCCACTGCACCACCATGCCACCTTTTGTTTTCACCTAGCTGACAAACGTAGTTGGTACTTTTTTATCAAAATATAAACAAATTAGTCATTTAAACCATCGTGACCCTGACCAGGACAAAGCAGTTGCTAAAGATGAATGATTAAATGCAGTAAAAGTGTGATGCGCGCCAGCACCATATACACTCTCACATTAATGAATGTGGTTTTTCTTTGTCCCACGAGCTTCATATCTGACTCCCTGCTCCCACCTGCATGGAAATCCACTCCCGTGACTTTTTTTGTTAGTCCCAATGAGCACCTTTACTTTAAGGGTATCCCATTATAAAGACTAAAAAACAACATTTTTCTTGAGTTGACCGATAAAACATGTGACTTCCCTTGTGACCTGTTACAATCCTGGGTGGGTTTTTTTTTTTTGTTGCTGTTGTTGATCCCCCACAGCAAGAGAAGCTTCTTTGACGAAGCACACCACTTCACTCGGCTGACAGTTAGTGCATTTGGTTTTAATTGAGCCCCATTTTCAGCCTGTGCAAATGAAAAGCATATGCAAAAACTCACCACCTGGTTGTGATCAGCTACCGAGTTTGTAAAGTCACACATTCGTGCCCAGTGCCAGAGAGTGAGCGAAAGATCCTCAGTCATTTTGACAAGCTGAGCCCTTCTTTTTTTTTTTATTACTAATCATTCAAACAACTTCAACTAATGTGCTATTTAGATCTTGAAGTTTATTTGAGGAACATTACAGTTGAACTCCCTCAAGGGATGCTTTCTTCCTTCTCCACTAGAGGGAGACCTGCACTTTGTCCTCTTCATTCATGTCTCATTTTCAACTGCTAATTCAGTTTAGGAAACTTCTGACATGAGTTATGTATCTCTTAATTGACTTTAATCTGCTCCTAATTGCAGCAAATGCATCTTCCTTTGATTGAAACACAAGGGACCGATGTGCAAAGTAATTAAGAAATATTTAAGTAAGTTCTCTGGCGAGTGCTCATCTGTGGGCGGGTTTGGAAGTGTGTTAGAATAATCCATATTTTATTGATGCACACTTACTCAATAAATCAGCAACATTCGATCAGGTGCCTCATGCAAAGGCCGGGTCCAGCAGAACAGTTTAAAAGATCTAGTGATGCATGTGCCAGATCCAAAAGCTCAGCTGATGCTTGAGCATTTTTTCTTTTTATACTTCTCTCTTTTACACCATTATGAGACCATATGATCTGAGTGGGTTCATATCACCCTGACCTTCAGGGGGTCAGGCTTCTCCAACCACACCAACATGCACACTCCGCATCTGGTTTGACCATCCACACACCCCACCAGGCCCCCCTGCCTATACCCCATCAATCCTTGTGTCATCATTACCACAGTCTCCCTCGTTCCCAAAGTGAGTCGTGACACGAAGACGCGAAGATGATGAATGGATTTTTCCGCACAGGAAATGACAGCTGAAGAGACACCCTACCCTCTCTCATCTCCAAGCTCATTTTTCATTCTCCTTCCTCCTGCCATGGTCACCAAGCCTTACCTTGGCCTAACAGCCCGTTCTTGCCAGATCTCCATCAAGATGTCGGGTCTTTTTCTAATCTTCCCAGTTTTCTACTCGTGACTGCTGGATGGGGTGCTCTGTGGATGCGTACAAGGTTCACATTCCTCCACAGGGAGGATATTCCGTGGGTTGATGCAAATAATAGTGAAATGACCTATACAATCTCCTCATTTGGCTGTATCTATATCTGAATTGGGAACGGCTAAGCGAGAGACAGTCCAGCGAGCTACCCAGACACCATGTCTTAAGATCCAGCGCAGCACTGCTGGATATAATGATTGAGGTCCACATTTCTTTTCAACCCCACAATGCCTCCTATGATTACACCTCCTTCTCTAAAACAATATCGTGCTCTAACTCTCTCCAAAGTTTCCATTCTTCTCTGTGGCTTGGTGAATCAATAGTGCTCATAACTGAGCCTCCTGCTGATGGAGAGAGAAAGAGAGAGAGAGAGAGAGAGAGAGAGAGAGAGAGAGAGAGAGAGAGAGAGAGAGCATTTGCAATATGTTACATGAAATAATAGCTACAGAACTGATGTATTTTCCACATGCCGCACATTGCATGTTGATAATTGGCCTAAGGGGTTTGTAGGAGATGCATGCAAACCAAATAAACATTATGTAATGAAATAACAATTCAGTATTTGGGGAGGGGAGGGAGGGGGTTCACAAATTAGACATTAATTCATAACTAATAAGTCAGCATATAGTAAGTAGTAAATATAGGAATTATTTGGCAAAATCCACAGCTTATTAGTGCTTTATTGAGTGTTCTCGCAGAAATATCTTATATTGTAGGCTTTCCCTGCTTTTCCTTCATGATAGGAATAATGTGTCTGGAAATGTACAAGCTAATTAATTTATTAAGTAATTTTGTATTTGTATTTATTTATTTATTTATTTTTTCGTAAAACACACTAAGTGACTATACTCTCAATCCACTATCTCAACCAAAGACACAGATATCTGAAAAGATTATTTACACTTAGAAATTCCTGAAGGTTTTTTTTTAGGGTATTAAAGGAGACATTACCAATAAATAAATAAATAAATAAATGAAGTCAAAAGGGCGTAAACAGGATATTCAGATATTCATATGAAACAGTTAAAAATATTGGTAGCACCTTACATTACAGGCAGGCTTTTGGAGTAACGGAATACATGTAACGGTGTTACGTAATCAGGATACAAAAAACTGGTCACTGTAATCCGTTACAGTTACATTAAAAAACAAAGTAATCAGATTACAGGTACGTTTTGTAAAAACTGGGAATACTATCAGGATTACAATGTTTTTTTAAACAAAGAAATTAATCTTTTGACATACAATATAGACAGCTGCTTGATTATAGTTCTGGTTCTCTCTTGCCAGTCGTGACTCACATGAGCCACATCCTGGTGCATGCGCAAATAAATTTTGCAATTTGGTAGAAATGAACACAAATTGTTCTCTGAAATGCTTTTGTGATGCAATGTTACCCGCATCAGGGACGGTGATTTTAATTTAAAAAAAATTTTTTTTTTTATTAAAACAAATCCAAACACTGAACATGTTTTTAAGCTCTAAAATAAGCTCTAAATAAAAGTATTTTAGATCACATTGCTTTTCTCTTGACTTTATTTACATATGTGACCTTGAAATAACGCAGAAATAATCAGATTACATTACTTTCATATTGTGATACTTGGATTACATTTTTTATGACATAATTTGTAACTGTAACAGAATACATTTTTAAAGTAACCCTCCCAACCCTGATCACAGGTCACATACAGGTTGTATTACAACATAAGGAAAGAGCATACGAATACTAAATCTCTATTGAGCTGGTAATGTAGCCATGTTACTGCTGTATTCACTACTTACATTTACATTATTCACTATTAATTAATGTGTGACCAACATTACTACTACTACTACTAATAATAATAATAGCCTGAAATATTGAAAAAATAATCAGCATACAGGAGTACTGCTATGCTGAATTTTATTGGAAGTTGGCACTTCCTATAAAAGAAGAATAAAAGACAATGGTGTGTACTGTTATAGAAAATAATCAGTTATTGGTGCTGCGATGCTGTTCACACCCTGAAGTTGATTAATTTACTAAGTGTTTTATTATTCTTATACCCCAGCAGTTATGCCAACTGATTACATTTTACCCATGTACAGTTATGTGTAATGTCATGGAACATCTATAAACAAGTTATTTTCTGTTATCACTTTGTTATTGCAGCTATAAACAGTCGTTCCCTCACCAGCCTCCCTTTTTTGTTCTCTCTCTCGACATGATAACAATACGTCTGCGGCGGATAAATGAAAGGAACAGCTTTACCGCAGCACTGAAACTAGAGACACTCCTAACAGAAAACCTCACCATGTCAATGATTATACATATTATATACATCTGTTAAAATCACAAAATATTTTTAAAAATTTGTTTAATATTAATCTTAGATTGCGGAGCGTCTAGCATACATGTGAATGAGCTGTTACTATCATTCCAATATCATATTAGAACCAGTGTATTAATATAAACCAGTACCAGTTTCAACAGCTCTGTGGTATATAGTAAAATAATATAGACAGAAGACAAATAGTTAATTAATCATTTAATTATTTAATATTTACTATCTAGTAAATATGAAATGGTTATGTATGAACCACGGTTTGAAACAGGTTTTTTTTTTTTTTTTTTTTTTTTTAACTCCAAGAAGGTTAATATTGGACGTGTCCTTGAGTTGGCTGTGGAGATGAACACTGGAAGAGGACCAGGATTTCTATGCAAGAGTGAAGCTCTGCATCTTTCACATTGTGTCCTTGTTCCTCATTTTGAGAATCCAGTAATTCTTGTTCTGTTGGGACTCTGAAAACAGGGCTTTGTTGTGTGTCTATTTTACCTCAAACAATGTATTGTATTGACTTGCTGCGTATTGTTGGGGTTTGCTGGATGGATCTGTATGGCGGTATATTTAAGACATTATTAATTGAAGAAACATGTATCTAAATCATTGTGTGTGTGTATATATATATATATATATATATATATATATATATATATATATATATATATATATATATATATATATATACAGACACATACATACAGGCTCCTCTGAAAGTATTGGAACAGCAAGGCCAATTCTATTGTTTTTGCTAGACATTGAAGACATTTGGGTTTGAGTTCAAAAGATGAATATGAGATGATAGATCAGAATTGCAGCTTTCATTTCATCTAGATGTGTTAAACAACTTAAAACATGGCTCCTCTGGTGACAGACAATCCAATTTGTAGGTGAGCAAAGGTATAGGAACAGATAGTCTTAAAGTAAACTAAAATAAATAACACTTAATATTTGGTTTCATATCCCTTCATTGCAATACCTGCTGGTTAATGCAATAACTGCTGGTTAATCAAGCTGGTGACCCAGTGACATCACCAAACTGGTACATTTTTTGTGATGCTTTTCCAGACTTCTACTGCAGCTTATTTCAGTTGTTGTTTTGGGGGGTTTCTCCCTTCAGTCTCCTCTTCAGGAGGTAAAATGCTGCTCAACTGGGTTAAGGTCTGGTGATTGATTTGGCCAGTCTAAAACCTTCCACTTTCCCCCCTGATGAAGTCCTTATTTGAGCTGGCAGTGCTTTGGGGTCATTGTATTGCTGCATGATGAAGTTCCTCCCAATTAGATTGGGTCCATTTCTCTGTAAATTGGAAGACAGATTGTGTCTTTAGACTTTTGAATTCATTCTGCTGCTAACATCATGAGTTATATCATCAAAAAGGATTAGTGAGCCTGGTACAGAAGCAGCCATGCTAGCCCAAGCCATGTCACTACCTCCACCATGCTTGACTGACGAGCTTCTATGTTTTGGATCATGAGCAGATCCTTTCTTTCTCCACACTTTGGCCGTTCCATCATCTTGGTAGAGGTTAATCTTGGTTCCAGAACTTTTGTGACTCATCTCTGTATTTCTTTGCAAATTCCAATCTGGCTTTCTGATTCTTACTGCTCACGAGTGGTTTGCATCTTGTGATATGGCCTTCTTTCTTTTATAGGACATTCCAAATTGTTGTGTTGTCTATGCCCAATATTTGTACAATGGCTCTGAAAATAGATTTTCCCTCTTTTTTCAGCTTCAAAATGGCTTGCTTTTCTCCCATAGACAGCTCTCTGGTCTTCATGCTGGTTTATCCTTTTTAACAAAAAAAGCAGTCTTCCCAGGCAAAACCTAGGGCTCAAACCAAGAGCAGACATTCAGCGCTATTAATTCTTTAAACAATCAATTTAACAGGGCACACCAGGACAACAAGAAACACCTATCAGTTACATGTTCCAATAATTTGGAACATGAACACTGATAACAATTGGTGAGTTCAAACAAAAGGTGCCATGTTCAAAGTTGTTTAACACATCTAGATGTAAATATCAGGAAATGAAAGCTGAAATTCTGATCTGTCGTCTCATATTCATCTTTTGATCTCAAACCCAAATGTCTTCACTATATAGTGAAAATAATAGTATTGGCCTAGCTGTTCCAATATTTTCAGAGGGGACTATATATATATATATATATATATATATATATATATATATATATATATATATATATATATATATATATATATAAATGAATAAATACATATTGCCACATTTAGTTGTGTGTGTGTATATATATATATATATATATATATATATATATATATATATATATATATATATACACACACACAACTAAATGTGGCAATATGTATTTATTCATTTATTTATTTACAAACACAGAAGGTTTAGTGATTGGTTGAGCGACTGGACAGCCAGGGCAAGTCAGTAGTCGCCGTGGCAACACTCAGAGCATCTAATCAGACAGACAGAAAGGTAAGAAGTGGTTCAGAGAATGTGTAGGAAACCTCAGGTTCATTTTCCTTCAGTTCATTATGTATTTGTAACAAAAACAAGTAACCTGGTCACCTGATCTTCTAGTTCGATATATTTGATGTCTGATTTTGTCTGCATTAGTGTCCCCTTGGCAGCTATACCTCCCTAATGTGGAAGACCAGCGAGACAAGAGAGAAATGAATGAGCCAAACATTGTACTGCCAGGACAGTGAGAGGCAACACAAGTGGGAGTACAACTGTGTTATGTGTAAAGTTTTATCATTTTTTTTTTCTTTTTTTAATTTTAAATTTTTACAAAAAGTTTTGTTAATAAACACGCTTTCATAAAATTCCAATTATAAGAACAAAGTAAAGCAAAAAAAAAAAAACAATTAAAAAAATAAATAAAAATCCATATTCAGACACAAATTAACTTTACAGATTAACAACAGTGTTCCACAAAGAAAGTGTGTAACACAAATGACCACAGAAAGTATCATTTGTTATCAAAATAGACAAACTACTGTTTATTTAAGGAATACAAGGTAACATTTTGCACTAACCTTGTTTATTGGGCAAAACTAGCTGGTACTGATTTTGAATTCCTTTCATTTTTAACCTCTAAGAGCAAGTCGCTTTACAGGAACAGCTTTTGAAATGAATTGTAATATTAATTTTCCTCTTTGTTGAAACTTCTCCTTTTCTATTAGCAACTATTTGGCATTGTTTTATTGAAATCATTGCTCAGCTGACTGTGAAAATTGCATAGGCAATTCTTTTTCTCTCTCTGCATGACAGATTTATCAAATGATATAATTTGTTCTATCTTGTCCCCAAGCAAACATAATTTTTGTTGTTAAATTGTCCTCCATCTAAATATACTGTCTATCTGCGTCTAACTTTACTGTTTCAGTCACTGGTCCATTTTTTTGAGTCAACAAAGAATTGCTTAGAATGTATTCGTTAAATTTATGTTAGCTAAGGCTTTTGAGAAACACATATGTCATGGAGGTTGAATTAGAGTAGCGTGATGCAACTAAGCTCTGGTGTGTTTATTTCCTGTTCTATCCAAAGCTAGCCAACAAGATTGCTACTATATTCTAGCAGAGTTATGTGATTAAATTCACATGTCTTCATGAGTGTCATGTGACACTGGGGGATTCGCTTAAACAGGAAGCAACCCAGGAATTGCATATAACCTATGTGAAAACGATATTATTTATTTCTTTATTTTGTTAAATATATACAACAATACTGGTCATTGTTTTTGGATTATGTGATATACAACTGAAAATATGAATATGAATTATTTGAATAGTGTTTATATTTATCCACTTTATAAAAACAACAACAACAACAACAACAATAATATCTTGCTTGTATAGCCTAAAGACTACAACTGCTAAGAACAGTTTACACTCAAGTCTCAATTATTTAACAGTTGATAACTTCAGTTCGATACAATAGACTCAACCGACTAAAGTTAACACATTAATGATGCTGACACTCAAGTTCCTGTTTACACAATTTGCACTATTTGACTCTATAGTATACAGTTATAGAAGGGAAATGATTAATAAATGCACTATCAGGTGTCACCCAGATGAGGATGGGTTCCCTTTTGCGTCTGGTTCCTCTCAAGGTTTCTTTCTCTTGTCACCTCAGTCAGATTTTCCTTTCCACCGTTGCCTCTTTCAACGTCGCTTCCTCATTAGGGATAAATTTCAATTGAAATTTATATCCGAATTTCTGTAAATCTGCTTTGTGACAATGTCCATTGTTAAAAACACTACATAAATAAATTTGAGTTGAACTGAATTAATAATAATGTACTTGTATTAATCCATAATACATTTTTCAAGACATTTGTTTAAATCCTCCCACTTCCCAAAAACATACCAATAGGTAGACTGGTTACTCTAAGCATGAATCTCATCCATCCATCCATAGTGCATTCCTGTCTCACGTCCAGTGTTTCCGGGATAGGCTCAGAGCTACCACAACCCTGACCAGGATAAAAAGCTTACAAAAGCTTTCTGGAAGTGTTGTGTTGGGTCTTCAAATGGGGGCATTTAGGAAAATCCTGAAGTTCTATACATAATTACTGAGTCCTGACTTGTAAATTAAAACAGCATTTTTAGATAAAAATATTTAGGGTCAAAATATTTTCTGGCTAGTTCTGAGGCAGTGATTCACAGATACATAATGCAATACCCTTTTTTATATACCTGTGAGCATAGCCTGTTGTATTAGTCCAGCAATTTCTGATAAAAAAAAAAAGAAAAAAAAAAGTTATACAATCTGTAATTAATTTATTGAAATATATCGCAGGGCACAATGGTACCACAGGGTGACAGAGAAACCGAGGAAGCAAGATAAAGGGAAAAACAGAGAATTAATAAGCGAACCAAACGACCAGGGATTGGTTTCATGAAACAAGTGCAGAATTAATGGTGTGATCGATGATGATGGGGCTTTAACATGCGAGGAATGTGTGTGTCTGAGTAGCTGTTGGGAAGGGGTACTGTGCAAAGCAATATTCTGACATTGTATTTGATGTTGGATAGTAAACATGGTATTACATGAAAATTAGAGTATTGTATATAATTTTATGATTATTCCGATTGTTTATACAAGATAAAAACAATTCAGAAATTATATTAGCATCTGTACTATCACAATATTTTAACGAACACTTTGTCTGTATGTATTTTCAGTAGCAGATACAGTGGGCATCAGAATGGCGGCAGACCCATACACTGTACACCCAAAGTGGAAAAAAAACAAAAACGGCTAATGTTTACTAAATTAATTCCAAAAAGCATTTGATATTTCCTCTAAATACCATACCAATTCTTGCGAAATGTCATTGTATATAGTTGAATAAGGTATGAATAATCAAATCAAGTCGATGCACCAATCAAAACATGGAACACTTTAGATCCCGCCCCTCCTAGATTTGATGGATGAAAGTGACAGTTTGTATTCCAGGTGACATTTAGCATCATTGAAGGAAACACAGACAGAAAGAAATTATGAAGAAAATAAGAAATTTCATTATTTATTCTTACTTTGTATAATTGTTTCTTTACTGTCACGTGACACTATTTATTTATTTGTTTGTTTATTTATTTAATATAGTCCAAGATATTCTTGCATAGATCTGGACAACACATTTTTTTTTTAAAAAAACAAAAAAACAACAACTGCCTTTCAATGTGCCATAGTTGTAAAGTCAAGCTTTCAATATTCAATGTTTGTTCTGGTTCAGATTATGTTCAGGGCCCTTAAATCCTTTCATGTGACACCACTAAAAATCACATTTTAGGTGAAATTTTAGGTTTTGAAGAAGTGTTAAAGGTCCTCAGTTGGCACAAGTGCTAATTTCAAGATCAGCATCAAGATCAAGATCATGCTTGCTCGATTAATATGAATATAGTGATTATGATCCATTTCACACACACAACCTTGGATCTATTATCTAGTCCTTCAACTAATTTTCCCATTTGACTGTCTTTTTTTATTGTGCCAATAAAGTGCCTTCTTGTCTGTCTGTGCCTCCAGGGGTGAGCGAGGGACATAGGGAGATGGAAACCTCCTTTGTTTGAGAGCTCGAGTCTTCGAAAGACAACACGCAACACCTCCTTTCTACAGGGAGCTAATAACACAGATCATATTTCACTGCAAATTGCTTTGCATCGATTTGCCTGTGTGAAATAAGCATCTGACTGATTTTCCGATGATGATACAACTGTAAGTGTGTTTTGGAATCAAGATATCAGGACACACACACACACACACACACACACACACACACACACACACACACACACACACACGCTGCAGTGTAATGCACTTTGGAATTGTTAATGATTTTAATTAGGAAGGTGCGGCAGGAGAGCGCATCACTTCCATTTGGACACACCGGGGTCCTAAGAGCCTATTAAAATGTAGAGCTGATCAAACAGCCTAGCCTGTTTCTGCAGGGAGCTACTGTTCCTGTGCACAAGTACTGGCGCCTCTGCTTCCCCCACAGAACAGCTTGAGTTAAAAAGGTTTGTGAGGCCACCCAGCTGCAAGTCCATTTAGGATACTCTCCTCACACAAGGCCGAGGTGGAAAAGGAGCGTTAAGCCATAGGTGCAAGCAGCGAAGTCAGGAGAATTAGCTGAAATTGTTATTAATCCTTGAACTGTGCAATTCGCAAGTCGTACACACATGAAACTTCATGGGGAACTATAGCTATATCAATAGAGAGACTATCGTTCGAAAAACCACTTCCGAAAGTGTTCTTTGGAACCACTTGTCCACTCAAATTTGATATGCTGCATTTGTGTGCAAGTCTGTAAGAAGCTTTCTAATGCCTGGGCCACACTACAGGATAATCAGGTCAGTTTTGAGGCTTGACAATTTTAAGTTCATTCTTAAACAGTTATTTCCCCAGATTATCCTGTGGTGTGGCGTGTGTAAAATACAATCTTAACTCCTCTAATCAAAAATGAAAATAATAAAAATGTTCAATATTTGTGATTCATACTGTAGCGTGGGGGGCGGATGCAGACCGTCTCGTAAAAACGTATAAAAAAATCCTGACATCATGCGTGTAAGTCTGAGCAGGACACATCTGTTCGTGAGAAATTCTGCAAGATTCCAGTATAAACTGGTGTTACTGTTATTTTTTTCCCCCCTTTTCCATCAAAACCATTTACGAGACCACATATGCTGTGATTTACCTTAAAATCTCCTGACTCCCTGCATGACATGACAATTGCGGGTGGGGAAGTGATAGACATGCTAATCCCACAGAGCGGGGAATTTTTGGTTGTTGTTGTCTATTTACATTCACTTTAAGTGAATTAAGTTTATCCTTCCCATATCTTTGATTGTGACAAAATGGAATAAATAGAACATTTTTCACAGAGAACACAATGTAGTATTATTATAGGCCTATTATACATCAAATACATATTAAAATATAATTACACTCAACATTGTCCGCACTGCAAGATGGACTGTACAGAATACTGTCGCTTCATTACACACGTGTAATGACACAGAGGATGTTAGTGGTCCAAATTCTTTCAATTCTGGTCTATTTTGTTCTGTAGGTAGATGTTACAGAGCACCATTACAGACTGTATGAAATAAGGTATTTCCATAACATCCAGTGAAAAGCAAAAAATGCTGATGTGTACAGCAGGTATGTCAAACTTGTTGGAGTCAGGGACTTCTTTAACTGTAAAATACAGTACATTTCACAGAACAGAATAATTTTATGAACATAATGAAACTATTTAAATGTTAGACTCATTATTCAGCTTTATTCCTAGGCTTGCAAATGGTTACCCAATGTTTTGGTAAATTGCTGTCCTGTATTTGTCAACTGTTTGACAAAAGCACTTTTCTACCTAGCTCTTCAGTCCCTCCAGGATTTTGCGATTTTTTTTTTTTTTTTTTTTTTTAATCGCAAAAAATGAATGCAAAATCAAGCAAACTCTGCAATATTCGAGGAGCTTGCAATTTTTCAAAATTACCGCAGATTTGGACCAAGACACATCGTGTGACGTCATCACAACATGCATTCAGCCAAAGCCCTCTTCGATTCACATACGTCGAACATAAGTACAGCTAAAAGTTCTCATTTACCAACAAACATCACTGTGAAACTAGGCAAAACGATTTTGTGCAATTGAAGTAGTTTTCCGCAAAAAAAAGCATATAAAATTTTGAAAAAATCTGCAGCAAAATCAAGCATCTTATGCCACAACAATAAAAATAATAATAAAAAAAAAAAACTCTGCAAAATCCTGTATGGACTGGCTCTTGAAGTTTCTCAAATTCAACCTCGAAATACTCTGGAGAGTCAGAATGTACTATTGATCAAATATTAAAATGTTGAGTTTTAGAAAAATTTGACTGCAACCTGTCAGTCAGTCAGTTTGGACAGCTTGTACGGCTCAAAAGGTTGAAACATAAGAATTAAGTAATTGTGTGAAAACTTTTCAGGCCCAAAAAATATTGCCTTTTTAATTTACATCTACATTGACTCAGACCCCCATCTACACCATTCACCCAGGACAACCACTGACCTGGTATTGTTTGGGTGGTTGACAGGATACAGGGTTGAGACAAATTATGCCTAGCAATATATAAACTACAGTCAGTAATTTTACACCTACAATAATCACTTATACAGTATGAAGCTAATTGATGTAGCTAATAAATTGGCTAATTAATGCAACTACAAGTTAGGTGTATATAACAAGCTGGGCAGCTACTGCATTTTGATTTCATTACCAAAAATCTAAACCTCTGTATGATTGTGGCCAAACATAATAGAACTGTTCCATGCATCACGCCCACTGAGACTGGTGCTTGGACCCCAATGATTGCTGCTCGTGGCTATATAATTACTGCATTAATTTAATTGCAGTAAAACTGGAGCTATAATGTAATATTTTTGTCCAGCTTGAAACGTTATGAGCTTGGCCCAGGTTTTCAGATGAAACTAATTATGTCACATTATGTTCAGGTCATTTTGCTCAGTGTCTGTAAAGGTGAAACGAAAGTGTAAATGACTGGTGTTTGTAAATACTGTATCTCTGTCAAGTTCCCTTGCACTTGCACCTGTGTGTACACTTGCCAACAGGAGAATCAACTTGACATCCATTGGTGAATAATGAGCAGAACACGAGGATTAAAGACACTTCCCTTTGCAGATTTTTATCAAGTGTGTAAATTGGCCCTCATAATAGTCAGGATTGCTAATGTCCTGGTTTTCCTGCTGTCTCTGGAAAAGATATTTTGCCATTTGAATGCTTTGTTCCCCAAACTAAACATCTTTGTGTGGCTGTGAATGCATGCTCGAGAGTGTTCCAGTAAGATACTTATTGTTTTTATGTATTTGTCAGCTTTTCTACAGAGTCTTAGGATTTGAGTCATGATTTAAAAAATAAAATAAAATCATTGTCATGTTCCCAGAAGTAGTAAATACACAGACTGCATTGTTTTAAGATAAAATTCAAGGAATTCAACCTTTCTCATTAAAAAAAAAAAAATCATGCTGCTACAATGGACATTTAATAATGACCTTGACTAGGAAAAGGCATAAAAACACTTCCTAAACAATATCCAGCCCATGACCTGATTAGAACCAATAATTTTACCCACACAAACAAGATTACTGATTACTGCTATTGAGAAAACATTACTGTTGGGGACGTATTACTCTTGCATTATGTGTAGTATTACTATAACAGTGATTATTTGTGGTGAAACAGTGTGGTTGAATAGTTCACATGAAATATATCAACGCTTTAAGGCTCCAAAAGCAGTGGCTTAGACAGTCACAAATAGTATGTTTTGTTTTTAGCGATTAAGCTCTGAATTACACCACCACTGAATGCACAGGTTTATTTTAATCCACCATAGAACTTTTATTTATACATGATGGGATTTTAGACTTATGGGGATTTGCAGGCATCTAATTAATTTTGAACTTTTGAAGTGGTTTTTAAAAAAATTATATACATTTATTTTTCACTATAAAACTAGCCTGCCATGGCTTCTTTTTTCCACACAGCCAAAAGTGGGGAAGTACTGGCTACTAAGTTCTAGTAGATTGCACAACAAATAACTTTTAATTTCACTGGTTAAAGGTGTGTTATTTGACAGTTGTAATGAAATTGTACTGGTTGGGTGTTTAATAGGGTAATTTTTATTAAGGCCTTTTTTCTCTCTCTTTTTTTTTTTTTGCAAATGACAAATTCGCCGAGAAGATTAAAACCTTAAGATGGAGGTAATGAAATTGATTTAAGATGAGATGCTTTCATCATTTTGCTTTAACTGAAATTCAAAGAATGACTTTCACTTTTACTGACTAAACCCTCCAATTAAATTATAGGCATAGGCATTTAACATGAGCCAAAGATACTGGTACTTTATTTCCATATACCATCAGGGTTTTTTTTTTTAAGGGGGGGGTTGAATGGAAAGTGTACCAAGAACTGAAAGAGTACATGTAAATAAAACATGAGTAAAACAATATTCCACTTTTAAAGAGAAAACAGACAGAAGAAGAACAGTGGTACACTTTTCATTGTGAGAGAAAAGACATATGGGTGTCCATTCTGGCAGTGCGTCCTATAGGAGAACCTCAGCCGCTCTCTAGGGTTTCCACATCTTTTTTCTGCATTTATTTCTCCTTCAATCTGCCTGTCAATGGTGAGTCTTTGGAATGTTTTGAGGGACTTTCATCTGTGCTGAATGAAGGGTATTGATGAAGAAGTCCAGATGTTTCTACCTGCGACAGACAGAATATTGTGTTGGCCAAGAATGCAGCCTGCACACTGACTTTGCTGGACTTTCATCACTGAAATATGAAGAAAATCATGACCTATTCCCTGACATTTAAATAAAAATGAATGCTGGCATTGTTAAAAACCTGTGGGAATATTCTGATAGATTATGAGTATCACTATTGTATTATTTTAAGAGCAGTTGGACAGTGCTTATCATCTTCTAGCTCCTTTCCCACAAAAGGAAATGGTATGAAATAAGACATTTACAGCTCATTTATCCAAATAGTGACTCTCACTTTAAACCCCCCCAACACACACACACACACACACACACACACACACACACACACACACACACACACAGACTCAGAGTGTTCCACAACAGCACAAAGCATCAGTGTTCCTCAGCATCGTAACACTGACACAACGAATCGCTCCTTCTTTCTCCTTTACACCATCTATCACAGTATTGTTTGCTCTCTTAGATCCCCCTATATTTCTGTCACTCCTCTCTCTCTTTCAGTCCCTGGCTGATGAAGGAGGCTAATGAGCATGAGGCTCTGCTGGTTCCTCCGCGTATTGTTCTCTTTTCTCTGGACTGCCTTTGGCTTCGTGTCACATCCTGTGGGTGTTTGACACGCACACACACACACACACACACACACACACGCACACACACACACACACAGTGCAAAGTACAACAATGACATTTTTTCTACAGTTACAGTAAGACAATATTGTTTTTTTTAATCCTAGCTACAGAACTTTGATTTCAGTTGGTACATGTGCTCTGATCAACTTAATTAGATTAACAAGTCTACTATGATGGACTTACAGGTGGCCTATTATAAGTTACCTGTATAGCTATGAAGATGTACAGAGGACATGGTTTTTTGGACTTATATCCAGCAAGGATGACCTCTTGCCTATTTCATTGTTTGCCTGTTATGTTATTTTATCAGCTCTGTGAGTAATCAGTAGTACATTGCACATAGTACATTGTGGGACATGGTATACCAGCCGACAGCAGGTTTGCCTCTCCTTTATTAACACAATTTCTCTGTTGTTTTCTTAAATTTATGCGTCATGCATGGACACCGCATTGGAAAATCATGGAGCATCTTGTGGAGTATTGCAGTGACATTGTAGTGGCAATTAACATTTCAGGACCTCATGGTTATAAGTTTCTTTGATTTTAAAATATTTAGCCTAAAAATGTTACCCTCAAATTTGAAGGCTAATTGAACCTTTAAATTTTATATTACTTTTCAAACACTCATTCATCTATCTTCGGTAATCACTTTATCCTGGTCAGGGTTGTGGTGGAGGAACATGCCCCGGATTCTGGTGCCAGTCTTTCGCAGTGCACTGTGCCATCCAATTTGTGATTGACTTTACTTAATTCCGATATACAGTACTGTGCAAAAGTTTTAGGCACATGCAAAGAAATGCTGTAGAGCAAAGATGCATTCAAAATAATGACATTAAATGTTTCTACATTTTAAAAAAAATACCATAAAGAGCAGTAAACAGTAGTAAATGAAACAAAGTTAATATCTGGTGTGACAAAAAAATAAAAATAAAAATAAAAATATTAGTCTCCGGTACAATGTGTGCAGTTTTATAAGGAAATGAGCTGGTAAGTTTTATTGAGCATCTTGCAGAACCAGACACAGTTCTTCTGGAGACTTTGACTTTCGCACTCGCTTCTTATTTTTGCAGCAAAACCCAGCAGCCTTCATTGTGTTTTTTGTCTGAAAAGTGTCTCTTACGTAATATGCTGCTTCCTTTAATGACATACAAACATTTTTCTGTAACATTTAATTTTGTGCTAGAAAACTAATGTTTGGGAATCTAAAATGTTTAGATTTTTAGAATTTGGGTAAATTGCAATTTCACAATATTGTTTTGCACGGTCTTTCTCAGTGATGTTTGTTGGTAAATGAGACCTTTTAGCTGTACTCATGTTCGACGCATGTGAATTCGAAGAGGCTGAATGCGTGTTGTGATGACGTCACATGATGCGTCTTGGACCAAATCTGCAGAAAATCTGCTGTAATTTTGAAAAATTGCAAGCTCCTCCGAATATTGCAGAATTTCCTTGATTTTGCGTTAATTTCTGTAATTTCTTTAAAAAAATTTTTTTCTATAATTATGACTACATAATTATATAACCACTATTAAAATCAAGCCTAAATAGTCATCACCTGGTGTTTATAACAAAACAAAAAAATTTCTGTGCAGTAATATCAGAACAATGCAGAAATGTCCTAGTGGTTTATGATATAACCTAGATACGCTTGGCTGCTGAGCTCTGTAGGCTGCACTGGCCTATTATTTGCCATAACACCAAGAAGAATCATGCAATATCAATTATCATAAGATATAAAGTGTGTCTGAGTGAATTTAAAGAGTTTACCCTCTTACACCCCCCCCCCCCCCCACCCCAGTGGAGTAGCAGAAATCACAAGCCATCATTATCAAAAGATATATTTATTATCTTATTATTATTATTATTATTATTATTATTATCTCATCTCCTGTTTGACTGTCCGCTTTAATAACTGGTTGACCCCTTGAACCATACCTCGATAACTCAAAAATCGTGTTGGCCTCTAAATAACATCAACTTGGACCTAATGTGTTCTGTCGGTGGAAAGTTCAGGAATAATAAACAGTCTGGCTCTAATAAATATCCAGAATGTTGCAGCACACACTGGAATAACGAACTTAATATTCATTATGTTCATCAAATAAATCTACAGGGTGTCCCAAAAGTCTCCATACACAGGGGAAATTAACACTTTTTAGCAAAATGT